>CABEEJ010002018.1:22887-40246 GCA_901482245.1 Timema douglasi
GTTACAGAGTGGAACCAAGCAAGGTAGCAGTCTTACCTTGACTGATTACACTATGACCCTGTCTTATAAGTTACAGAGTGGAACCAAGCAAGGTAGCAGTCTTACCTTGACTGATTACACTATGACCCTGTCTTATAAGTTACAGAGTGGAACCAAGCAAGGTAGCAGTCTTACCTTGACTGATTACACTATGACCCTGTCTTATAAGTTACAGAGTGGAACCAAGCAAGGTAGCAGTCTTACCTTGACTGATTACACTATGACCCTGTCTTATAAGTTACAGAGTGGAACCAAGCAAGGTAGCAGTCTTACCTTGACTGATTACACTATGACCCTGTCTTATAAGTTACAGAGTGGAACCAAGCAAGGTAGCAGTCTTACCTTGACTGATTACACTATGACCCTGTCTTATAAGTTACAGAGTGGAACCAAGCAAGGTAGCAGTCTTACCTTGACTGATTACATTATGGCCTTATCTTATATCATGATCATCATTATAATCATCATCAAAAATAATTAAATTGTTTGTTGTGATAGTAACTTAATATATTAATTTAGGACAAAATATGTTTGCAATATAACATTTTTTAATTCATATTTAAGGGTGAAATGTAAGGAATGCAAGTAAAAATCTGTGTTTTTTGCAGTTTTTATAAAAAAACAATTTTTGTCAAAATAAATAAAATATTGCTTCAGTACAAACATAGTTTAATTTTCTTGACACGGTGATATCAACATTTCTTGAATATCTATCGAGGGTGTTCTGGAATTTAATGATAACTTTTTATCTTCATCCAAATGTTTCTCATCTCATGACAGATATTCAACAACTGTTGATATCACCACATGAATAAAATTAAACTCTTATGTTTCTACTGGAGCAATATTTTATTTATTTTAACAAAAAAAATGTTTGATGTATAAAAAATGCAAAAAACACTGGAATTTTCTCGCATCGGCTACATCCCCACAATGTTTTAATGTTTTAAGTTTGATAGTTTATACAACAGATACAAGTAATTATTATTTCAACATTAAATTAAATATTTAAACTTTAATTTTGCCTAAGGAATATTTGATATTATTCGATTTAACTTTTTAATTGAAAATGTGTATTTTGCACCTTTGGTTTTAAGAAACTTATCTCGTCTCAATGACGATATTCTGTTGTGTTTGTGCACATCTGCTTACAAAATAAAACATGTTTATTTTGAAACTAATATTGTGTATGATTTTTTTTCTCTTGAGTTAAAACATTTATGATATCCAGTTATAAGACGATACAAGTGTAGATATAATATTTTCTAACTTATAAGATATTTTGTTGCCACAACTATGTATCGGGGGTTGCAAGGTGAAGGCGACATCAAGGTCACATTCCCAGGAAGATTGGTTTCCCTCTCTCACTCAACAAAAATGTGGGCACGTTTCCTCAAAAATGATATTTTCCCCTCTCCTGCTCTTTCACCTTGGTTCATTTATTCATGTAACTTAAACAGATATTAAAACTAATCAAAGATAGGAAAACATTTTAGATCACAAAACATATATCTATAATGAAAACCTCTTTTCGCTTTATTGGAAGAGATATATTATATATTCACATCCAATGTCCTTTTCCTGAGTTTGTCCTTTATGCTATTCCTTTTACATGTTCCTATCTATGTGTCCATTGGCAGCAGTGTAAAGTTTGAACTGTGTTCTTCTTTTCATTGTATTATTATTATTAGAATCGCGTCTTACTACCCGTTCGGGTTATACGCAATTTTCATTGTAACAGCCATATTGTGTTCGTCCCTTTTATATGTTTCTATTCACCTTTCCTGTACCTTCTTCCAAATATGTGACTAATCTTCAAACATGGTACTTGCAATAGGATCCATCAATAAAAACAATATTTTTAGGGTGTGTATAGTTGTCAGACCAAACATTTTAAATGTTCCAGACCAAAACGCTACCAACTTTCCGAGCTTGCCGACTGGTTCTACCGCATAATGAGAAGGGCGAACAAGCAGGGCTATTTCCGCTATGACATGCGCTGGGACCCCTCTTACCTCTTGAGGATAAAGATGTCCGAGAGGCTGTTACCTGGTTGGCCCTTGGGGGCCCTCTCCGCCGAGGGCTTAGAGATGGTATGAAAATGAGCAGCTTTATAACAAATGTTAATTCCTCACCTTTACGACGTTGTCTACTTGAGTGAATTCAAGGCTATATCGCAAAGTGGTTAGAATCTTAACTCGTCACGTTAAATCAGACTAAGCACTCCGATGTTAATGTAGAAAAAAATAGAGGGGGAAGAAAATTACCAGTTCAGCCTGCGAGGTCCATGGTTTACCTGCCGATAACACTTCCCCTGCTCCGTCCACTATTTGCACCTGGACAGCATTGACTTGCATTTCAAAATTGACTTTTTGTTTCCTATTCAAGATAGACATTTGCTTCCACGTTTTTTTTTTTAAATCTACCTCTTGGCAAGAATATTCCTACGGGACATTTTTGTTAGTAAACCAAATAGCCTGAGTTGCAAATTACTTTTAAAAAAAATAGTGACGATGTAAGACTATTTATAGAGTTATTTAATAATTTAACGTTTCAGGAACACACGACAGACCGGTTGTTAGCTTGTGTCTGACTGTTGTGTTAACGTTTCAGGAACACACGACAGACCGGACTGTTAGCTTGTGTCTGACTGTTGTGTTAACGTTTCAGGAACACACGACAGACCGGCTGTTAGATGGTGTCCCCACGCTAGAGGATTTAGGAGTAATTCTCACAACCATGGAGTCCCAGGTGCCTTGGGAACTGAAGCCCTACAAGGCGGGAATGTACTATGACGAGGAACTGGGAGAGTTTGAGGAGCCAGCCCCTCCCAAGGAGGCCCTCCTCCTGTGAAACATTAACGCAACCGTTCTAAAAAATTTAGAACTTTTATATTTGTCGAACCAAAATATTCAAATAAAGATGATTGTGTAGTATTGGTTGGATTTGTTTATAACTAGGCTCATGCAAGATCTCGAAATCTGAGAAGCAGGTTTTTTGAATTCAAATCAAAGCCAATAATATTGAGTCGAGCATTTCCCTGTTAAATAAGCTAAAATAATGATGTTACACATTATTAAAAAAAAACAATTAGTTTTGGACCTTATTCCTATAAGTTATCATGTATGAATGTGAATTTTCAACTGGTTTTTTCAGCACTGCGTCTTACTACCCATTCAACCTGTAAATGCAACCATAATATTATTTCACCTTGTCAAAGCTAAGCAGTAAAAAGCACCATCTATTGTGGTGATTATAAACTATTTCAGTTCTCAAAGCAATTACATGAATTGTTACTCATTATCCAAATGTGCGATTAGAGGCTATGCCAAGGTTTTAGAAAGTGCGGCTTATTTTCCGGTTACTATATTGATAATTAATGAACATGAAATTGTTATTAACATACCTTGGCTTCTTTCAAAAATAACATTTTAGGCACATTGTGAGATGAGCAACAGCCTTAAACCTTAATGATATATTTAAGTTTGATTCGAGTCGTTGAATCAATAATATAAGATTTGAATTAATATTATCGAAGCTATGCAGGACCCAATCTTTGGTGGGTCTAGTTTTTACAATATCCACAAACAGTGAATATAGATTAGTGATAAATTAGGGTGAGTTTAAAACATCAGTGAGTGATAACATTAATTAATTTAAATATTAAGATAAAGACTTGTAATACAAGTATGTGTATTTAAATAAAACAATCATTTGTAGGAATTAATAAGTGAATATTGTAATTCCTGCTATAACGTTCCCCAGCACAGTTAGTTGGTAAGAGTCTGTGACCTTTCTTTTCGCCCAAAGCCAAGTGGATTGTGTGCCGTGCAGGTCCCACATTCCATAACCTTCACTCGTCAAACGCACCACACATTGCGTAGGATTCTTAACTAATCCACTTTATTAAACCAAGCATCAGATTATTGTAACTAAAAAAAGAAAACCATTTTTATATTCTTTATAGACCGAGTTATATTACAAATTAAGTTCATAAAGGTTTTTATCTATTTTCATAAAATCAAGTTAGCCGATAATTAAGAAGGATGTTTGTTGTTCAATCATATAATATTGTTTATCCTTATCCATAATGTTGAAAACAATGACTGCAAGGGCTGTGAAAGAAATGCCTTTCGAAGCTCCCTGACATTTATTTCCGGTGGTAGGTGGCTACACGGTCCGCACCGCTCCACAAAAGTGCAAAGCAATGATCTCTTGACAATTTGTCTGCGCCGGTGCGGACTCGTGTAACTACTTGCATTTAAAAACATGGATAGCATTCCAGCGGAAAAATGTGATGTGACTCCGTGAGGACGGTTCTTTAGGACAACCAAGTCTCCTAGGTTACGACAGGCAGGACAGGCAGTGAGGTTAGGAGGATCTAAAATTGTGTTCCGGGTACTGAATGGCAAACCCAATGGCGAGATCTAGGTGCCAAAAGGACCTTGTATTATATTTGTAACAAGATAAAAGCGAAGGTGGATAGAAACACATTAAATAAATGAACACGCTTTACGTTGCTATCAGTGGTCAAAGAGGTAATGGCTGCTTTTTGAAGAAAATCGATCGTTACCATTTGAATGGACCTGAAAGAGATAGGGTGTAATGAGGTGGACTGGATAGTACTAGCTCAAGATAGGGATAGGTGGCATACTTATTCAAGTGCGGCAAAGAACTTTAGAGTAAGTGAGTAAGGATGTGCAAAGTTTACTGTTTCAATTTAAAGAAAACTTTAATTGAATTTATGAAATATTCTTGAATCAAAGTTTGAATATTTTGTAGTTTTATGACTGAACATACATTATTGTGTTTAGTTATTCATAACTTTATGCACTAAAAACACTTGGAAAATGCTTTATTGAACAATTGTTTGTAATACTTTGTTTAGTTCTAATAAATCAAGTTATTACCACAACTTAAAATAATTCAATAAATATGTGTAAAGTATACAACATCTAAAAATGGCAATAATGGACCATAAATTTAGTTTAACTCTCAATATTTGTATTGGCAAACATTCATTGTAAAAGCAGGAATTATTTTTCTAAGCCAAGTCAAAGCTTTGCATACCCTTTAACGCTAATAATCAATACATTTAATACAACAACTGTAAAGTTAATTTATAAATCATAATGCAACAAAATTAGTGATAATTTAATAACTATGCTAAATAATAAAGAATTTCCAATCTAGTTTTTTTTTATTTCTCTTTTCTAAAGGTAAACAATAAAAAAAGGTTATTTTTGAAATGGTAACGTGACTAGTAATAAATGCTCCTACTTAGACAATAAAAGCAGATCTAGTTAAAACATTTACAATTTTAAAACACACTTTAATTCATTATAGTAATGTTTATGTTGGAGAAGAGAGAATCTTTCAACATGAGGCATCTAAGGGTACGCGCACAATGAACGCTAAGAACGTGCTCACAGTATAAGCTCGAAGCTTGTGAGTTAAAGTGTAGGTTTCATACAAAGATGAGCTCCAATAAGGATGAATTATTTTTTATGGATAGCATTCCTAAAGTTTTGGCTATTAAGAAAGTGGGTATTCACGATATAAATAAAGGTAAAAAAATGTAACAAGATTACTACAATCATTTTATAAAACTTAAAAGAAGACAGTAATAGGTTTTTAAATACTTAAGAATAACGAAATTAATAAGTCAATACCAATTACTTCACTTTCCACCATATTAAATTCAAACACTTAAATTTATTTTATGAAATACTGCATTAAAAAAAAAAAAAAAGAACTTATAAAAATCAGTTATTTATGTTCAACACAGAACATGACACAGGTCAAAAAGCCAGACGGCAACGTCAGGTAACAGGAACACCCAAAAACATTTCTGCTAGCCGATGAGTGCGGATGCAAGCGTTTACTACGCAACGTGTAGATTAATACAACATATTCCCGCTTGTCTGCGCTTACAAGCAGGAACCCAGCGTTCACTATGTGCGTACCCTAAAGGTGAAAGGGAATGGATTTAGTGTTTTGTGGGGCTTAGATATTTAGTTTCCCGGAGCGCCAGGGGATTTTGACCGCACAGTGTGTGTTTTGGAGTCAATTCTTCTAGCTTTTAACTGGAGAAAGCATTGAAATTTAGTATTGTTGCAGACCACAAGTGAGTGGAGAATGTGCCTGACCTTAAAAGAGCCCCTGGGCACGGCAGCTGTGTCGTGTGGCATGGCCGCGACCAACAAGACGTCCATGTCACAGCTGCTGGCTAGTGAGCGTGTAGTCAATATTGCAATGAACGCGGAGCAAGCAGCTGCCATATGGTATCTCCCAAGGAAGTGAAAAGAAAATGGGATTTTGGGCACACCCTATGGTGGAGTGTCGTCAAAAAAAAAAGGGGGTGTTTGACCATTTTCATCAAGAAGTGAGGTTGCCCGACGAAAAGTTTTTTTAATTATACTAGAATATCTGTGCAATAATTTGATGAGCTGTTAGATTTACTAAATTATCCAATCAGAGGACAGGATACACCCATGAGAAAAAGCATTTGTCCAAAGGATAAACTCCTAGTTACATTAACGTAGGATTAACTTGTAAGGTTCCTCAAGAAAATATACCATACTATTTTATTTATATCAAATTCAAACTGAATTACAGTAATTATGTTAGAAAAAAAATAGAAATAAACACAAAGAACAAACACACGCTAGAATGGAACAACCAACTTCTAACGAGAGACTGATTGGTTTCTTCACATATTGTATTGACCTGTAATGCACGTCCACCCATTACATTTCGTGCAAAGCACTTGTATTCTTATTTGCCAGTGTGACACACTTTCCGTTCGGCACCGTGCGCGTCATGCCATACAATTCGTCTGCCAGTGCGCGGGGGCTCTAAGTGTTCATAAGGAGGTGAGCCAGTAATGTCCCTACACTTGCTGTCTAAGAGGGTAGAAGAGGATCTACACTTCATGTCTAAGAGGGTAGAAGAGGATCTACACTTCATGTCTAGGAGGGTAGTAGAGGATCTACACTTCATATCTAGGAGGGTAGAAGAGGATCTACACTTCATGTCTAGGATGGTAGTAGAGGATCTACACTTCATGTCTAGGATGGTAGTAGAGGATCTACACTTCATGTCTAGGATGGTAGTAGAGGATCTACACTTCATGTCTAGGATGGTAGTAGAGGATCTACACTTCATGTCTAGGATGGTAGTAGAGGATCTACATTTCATGTCTAGGATGGTAGTAGAGGATCTACACTTCATGTCTAGGAGGGTAGTAGAGGATCTACACTTCATGTCTAGGAGGGTAGTAGAGGATCTACACTTCATGTCTAGGAGGGTAGAAGGAGATCTACACTTGCTGTCTAGGAGGATATAAGAAGGTATAAACATTTTTTCTGGGAGGATAATTGAGGTAAACACTTACCGCCTACAAGGGCAATAGATCGTTACTTTATGTCCAACAGGATAGTTAAATGTCTATTCATGACGTGACGTTGCTGGCTTCACTTGTTGTCTTGGTAGCTCCTCCAGGAGTTGACTGACGTGTTCCACCGGTTCCGGGCGGCCATCTTCCCCCACCCTGCAAGGTTGCAGCACTCCCCCTCTACAACACACACAAAAACAAATGAAATGCCGACTCAATCACACACAAGATGCTTGCTCACACATTCCCGTTCCCGACGACTCACCTGGCCAACTTGTCCATCATATTAACTAGTTGTATGGCCTCGTATTCCTTCTGTTCCTCGGTCATATGCGCCGTGGGGTCGGCCCTGAGGGGCTCCAAGCAACCGGTCACCGGGTTGATCCTGGCGAGACAACCAAACACGGGAGTGAGACAGCATTGGTCCAGTAGAGTGTACCCCATGAGAGAGTGAAGCTGGTGCACTCACCGGTCACGGAGCTGCCTGTACTCCTCGGTATCGCTGTCTTCACTGTCAGAGGAGTAGTGACAGCTTGAAGGTGCACTGTTCCCCAGGAGCAAACCTCTGTTGGCCAGGAAACCAGCGGCGTTGCCGTAGCCGGTGTACTTTACCATCCGCCAGACTGGAACAACCGGTCATACAAAGCTCCCTAGGGTGCGGTTATAGCAACACAAGTGTAAGTGTTGTACACTTTGTACCCATTGTCACACATACAGCAGAAACATATGTTTGTGTTTATGGTCCAATTATGGATCTAAGCCAGAAAATCAAAATGGAATATTTCTAGTACAAAACTTGCTCTACCCCATCTTTGGCATTCCAGTCTATTGTGAGAGTGACACCTTAGACTATGAGGCCACCAAAGTGGGTCATTCAAACTCGACTCTAAATAAAAAATGCCAACTCGCACACCACCAACATTATGTATTATTCCAGGAAAATAGCTCGAGGGGTCATGATATCACTCTTACCATTCTCTTTACACAACACAAAAAGCAGGTCAGACGCCAAGTCCCGGACGTGCGTCTGCGGTGTGGTCAGCAGTTGGCACAAATGTGCACGGAGCGTCACCCCCTCCTCTGGGCGTGTCCTCACTTCCTCCTGCTTAAGTGGCGGCAACACGCGAGCCCGGAGGAACTTGCGTATACACCTCTGGGAGCGCACACCCTCGCAAAGAACGCTTAAAATGGGAGACAGGTTCTCATGCTGCGTGTTTGTGTCCTGAAAAATAAACACGAGCACTCACTTTTTGGATAAAAGTTTGTCAAAGAGAAAACATAATCTTTTAAATGCTGTTGAGTGTATCAATATAGTGACCTTGTCAGAGAGTTGTAGCCTGCGTTCCAAGAAGCTCAGCATGACAGCGATGGCCTGCATATCTTTCCCTTCACACTCCAGATGCGCACTGGTTTCCAACGACCCGAAGGACGACTTGTGTACCGGAGGTGTGAGAGCGTCAAGGCAGTTACCAGGTATGGTGACCAACAGGTTCACTGTATGACTAACACACAACCATACATCAGCAAGGTGGAGACGGGGGAGGAAAACAAAAAATGCTGGACAAGTGTTTAAAAAAAAATTAAAAGCTTGAGGGGGATGAATGATTAATGAAATACGTCGTAATAGTCTCATATTCGAATAAATTTAAAAATTGACACCTGGAAACGGGAATCAAACCCGGGATCTTTGGCTTAGTATGCCAATGCTTTTGCTATACAGTGGTTGTCCCGTGCCGAAGGTCGTCCTTCACACGTATTTTACGGCTGAGTTTGAGGTGGACATGTGGCTATCATCGGCTACTAAGAGCTATCATTGATACCACAGTCACCAGCATTTCAGTTGTGGCTTTATACTGTCAATAGTACTAATACATTGAACATTACAACCGAATCAAAATGGAAGAAAGCAGCACAAGTCACCAGCAACTGTGGTATCAAAAATAGCTATTAGTAGCCGATAATATCGATACGTCCAACACAGATTCTGCCTTAAAATGTGTGCGAATAGTTACTCTGAATACAGGGTGATCCCTGGATGGCTCAGTGATAGAGCGTTGGTCCCGGGTCCAGGTGTCAGTTTTTCAATTGATTCGAATGATGGACAAATTGCACCAAACCGTATAAATGTGGGCATCGAAACACAGAGACAGCACAAACAAAGCAACAGAGACTGACAAATGGTTACCAACACGACAGCTACAAAACAATAATAGTGGATTCAATGTTAATTTTAAATATTTAGAAATGTTGTATTGAGTTTGTTTATTCCTCACTTAGGAGATAGAAACCTTTCTCAACTGGCGAGAAAACAAACTCACGGCCAAAGTACGAATCATCTTGAAAAACGTAAGAATCGAATTGGAAACCATGACCTGAAACATTCCTAAACTTAACATAAACTATCAATGTTTTATTTTTTTTTATCATCGCTTATTACCAACTGTACAGGTTTTAAATACATATGATAACCACTCTAATGGGGTAGACAATAGGAAGGAAGCATTTTAGAGGTGATCTACCCGCGTTTTCGTGGAAGGAGGGTGGGAAACCTTTTAAGAAAAACCACTCTCAGTAAAACTGACCGAGATTTGAATCCCTAACTTCCTGTCATCAGCCGGCCAGTCTAACAGAATGACACCTTAAACCATTTAGCCACTGAAGTGGGTTACCTATCAATCAGTCATCAGTAAACAACAAGAGGTCTCAAAGAGAATGCAGAAACAGTGATGTCACGAGTATGATTTGAACAGGTGATCAGATGCAGTGCTGAAAAACTAACCAGTCTCATCGACAGCAGCACAGTAAATTATTATTATTAGCACCGCGTCTTACTACCCGTACGGGTTATACGCACTTACGCTAATGTGTAATGGTAGGGTGATTGTGAGATGAAATGGAGGACCTACAGTTTAACGTGGGATCCGAACCACGGTGGTGGCCTGGAATTTCACACATTCACAAGATGTCTTGTCAGAGGTGAAGGAAGGGTTTGGTAATCAGATAAATCTATGCCGGGACCGAGGATTGAACCCCGGACCCCCAGCACAGAAAACATCACCCAGGGGTAGTGAGCTACTTGAGGTTAGGCTCGTAGCTACAATTCATGTAAGCAAGGCTTCGGGTTATACTCATATGTACTAGTTAAGTTATTGAGTTGGGGATGAGGAAGATTGAATTTAGAGGAAGTGTACCCGCATCTGCGTGGAGAGTGGAAAACCATTTAGGAAAACCACCCTCAGTACACCCGACTGGGATTCAAACCCCTAACTCCCCATCATCGGAAGGTCCAGTCTATTGCAAGTGCGACGCCTTAGACCATGTGGACACAGATACCGAGTCTGGGGATATTGACACACTTTTTATTTTTAAATTGAGTCTTCATTCTGTGGGTGTGACTGTCAAAATGAGTTGGATATTTCCACGCGTCTTACACACACATAAACTCACGGAATAAGGAATAGAAAGATAGGATTTTAGAGCTAATGTACTCAAATGTGTGTGGAGTTGAAAAACATTTAGTAAAAATTACCGTCAGTATGCCCAACCAGGATTCGAACCTCAATCTCATCATCAAAAATCCTGTCCGACACGAGAGTTACAAGTTAGACCATGCTAACACCGGTGGTGGTGGTGGTGGTGGTAGGTTAAGTTAAATTAGAGTTGCGTCTCTCATGAAATACCTACTTTTGCAATTGGTCCATCATGTGCGGAGGTTGGGTCTGGCACAGCAGCAAGTCGTGCAGGATGGACACCAAGCGCTGACAGTGCGCTTCTTCCTCCTCGTCAAGGGGGCCGGCCTCTCCAGGGCGCACCATTAGGTTAAACAACACTTTCAACACTTCGCAAGACAGGCAAACCTGAGCATCCTGGAAAAATTTCACTCACACCCTCAAGAAGTGGCCTTCAATGCCATGGCAATGGGGTTTGGTAATCAGATAAATCTGTGCCGGGACCGAGGATTGAACCCCGGACCCCCAGCACAGAAGTCCGACACTTTGCCCTTAGACTGCCAGGTCACCTTTTAACTTGTTCAGTTGGAGTTTAACAACTTCAAGTTTAACAGAATATATCTTTGCAGCCAAGATAGATAAACAGTTCCTGCTCTGGTGGTCGGATGATTCAAGGCGTCACTCTCGTAAGAGACTGGACTACCGGTAGCGAAAATATTTGGGTTTGGCTATTGATTAGGAGTAATGCATGTTATTTTTTATTTTTTGCTATATGGTTTTCCACTCACCCTCCACACAAATGCAGGTACACTTCTTATTTATATTATACTGTAATTATTACATTTATGTGTAAAACCTAAACGGGCAGTGGGAAACCTGTTTCTGCAAATTGATGTATTTTATTTCCTAACAGAATCCTACTATTGGGTGTGCACGTACAGTGAGAGTGGTGTGAGAACTGGCTTCCTCGTCCCGTAGAATAAGGTCTAGACTCTCTGTGAGGTAGGTGAGTGCATGGTGCTCCTCGCGGAGCTGGGGTCGGGTCTGGGGGCACAGCGCAGTGATTATGAAGAGGAGCTTAAGGTCAAACAACCTCACTTCATAAGGTAGTCCAGGGTCACGGAGTCGGTTCACCAGCGCTTTTCCTGCGTAGCTGCGCGCACAGATAGCCTGCGCAGACCGGCAGTTGAATACCAGGTTGCACAGTCCTTTGAGAGCCTCCACTATCACTAGAAACAAGACCTGTTACTAGCACCTGGGACCTCCTGACTCTTAGTCAGCCAATAATACCCCGGACACTAGACTAGCACCTGAAATCCCCTTATTTCCAATTACCACTCCAGTTTGGCGGGTCCCTGTTGATGTGAGTGGGGTCTGTCTGTTGGGGCTCCAGCCCCGCTTGGTTCAGCAACACCTGCAGCCAGGGTTCGGTCACCAACTGTTCCAATCCCTGCTTGTCCCGGCTGGACACAAAGCAAACAGCACGCTATACCACCGGTAAAGGCACCAACATACAAACATTATACATCAAACTAGAACTATTCAAACACATTTGACGGGGTTAAAGAGTTTAAATATTTAGTAACAATTTTAACTATCAAGAACGATATTAAGAGTGGAAATTAGGGAAAGAACACAGTCGGGAAATGCACGCTATTACTCGGTCAGTAAGTTGTGGACATCTCGCCCGCTGTCCAGGAATGTAAATCTCAGAATATACCAGGGCTGTGGAGCTCGAAGCAATAATTTTGGGTTGAGTCAAGGTCGGTAAAAATATATCGACTCCAACTTCAAAATTAAAACTTATAGTGTTTTAACAATATTTTATACTTTTTTTTATTATTTAAGATGGAAATTTGTGATTTGGAACGCCAAAGAAGCTTCCCATGAAGTAACCTGTATTGGAGAGATTTACAGCAGTCAAGTTGTTATTATTAATTAATATACTTTAGACATTAATGAAGGTGTCGAAGTTGGAGCCAAGACTACATAATACATACATTGTACTATCCTAATCGCAAGACATTGTGAGGACAATCAAACCTTGTTTATTACAGTGGGCAGAACATGTAAGGCTAATTCTCACAATTAAATACGTATTAAACAGTTCTTGCGGCAGTAAGGCTATCCTACCGTACCTCAATATCCGAACACATATCAAGCAGTTCTTGTGGCAGTAAGGCTATCCTACCGTACCTCAATATCCGAACACATATCAAGCAGTTCTTGTGGCAGTAAGGCTATCCTAGCGTACCTCAATATCCGAACACATATCAAGCAGTTCTTGTGGTAGTAAAGCTATCCTACCGTACCTCAATATCCGAACACATATCAAGCAGTTCTTGTGGCAGTAAGGCTATCCTACCGTACCTGAATATCCGAACACATATTAAGCAGTTCTTGTGGCAGTAAGGCTATTCTACCGTACCTGAATATCCAAACACATATTAAGCAGTTCTTGTGGCAGTAAGGCTATCCTACCGTACCTCAATATCCGAACACATATCAAGCAGTTCTTGTGACAAATAGACTCTCCTGGGCTCTGTAGTCGGTTTAACAGCAGTGCCCAAAGCTTGCTGCGCCTCTCGTTGTGATTCAGGGCGGTGAATGAGAATGTCTGGTTGTGCTGCAACAAACTTACAATTAAGACCTATAGCTTGAACTATACGGTAGGGAGATCTTTGTTATACACTTACAAAGCTCCAAAACATATCACTGGCACAAGATTATTTGGCAAATATTTGACTTTGAGTCTTTTATTTTATTAATTAACATAATAATTCAATACACTCCCACTCTTTTAACTTATGTCAAGGTCTGTGGTAGGAGACAGGAGAAGGGCTTGAATTAGAGCCTACATGAAATGTGAAAGGTCTTGGGGCTTACCAAATTGTACGATATAGACCAAGCCTACTTGTCTTTTTAAAATTATTAACTAGGTTAATAGTTTGTATTAATTTCCCAACCATCACCGTGGTCAAATGACCCTTTTGACTCTTCTCTCACCCTGACTACACGTGTTTGACATAGAATGACCCATATATCATTTTGGCCTTTATAAAAACATCGGTCCCGGCACAGATTTATCTGATAACCAAACCCTTCCTTCACCTCTGACAAGACATCTTGTGAATGTGGGGAATGCCAGGCCTCCACCGTGGTTCGGATTCCACGTTAAACTGTAGGTCCTCCATTCCATCTCACAACCACCCTACCATTACACATTAGCGTAAGTGCGTACAACCCGAACGGGTAGTAAGACGCGGTGCTAATAATAATAGTAATAATATAAAAAAACAGGTTGGGAGGAAGAAATAGACATAGGCCTGTATGCAAGGACGATGCTGAGCACGGCCAGAGTACAGGCTGAGCACTAGCAGAGGATGAGGCCTGTCGTGAAAACAGGTGTCTCGATCGTCTATGCGTGCAGCGCCATGTTGTGGAAATATCCTAGGAGTACAGGCAGAGTATAGCCTGAGCAAGCCCGGGACCAGACTCTGGCGAGACTCAAGATATTGCGTCGTAGATCGTACTAGCACGAGGCTCATACTCTGCCTGTACTCAGCATCGTCCTTGCATACGGACCATAGGGTCTTATGCTGATGTCAGTGAGGCCACCTGGAAGGAAACACTTCCTTTTGTTGCCACTTGCTCGCAACCCAGGTGGCATGATCTACGTGTGTAAGTCGTATGAGGAAACATCCTATATTGCTGGACACTGTTGAATTTCATAAATTAAGGTTTTAATTTTAAGCTCCATTGCAAAGTGGCCGCTTCTCGTGGTGTCGTGTGGCAGACTGAACAAAAAACATTACAGGTTGACGAAGTGGCGCCACCTGTAATTAGTACTCTGAGTCGCAGGTGGTCGACCCTAACCCACGACTTGGTGTATGGTGCCATCCAGTGTGACAAGAACAATTCAAATGTTCTTACCCACTGGGTCGCGCGTCCCGGTTGGCCCCGTCTGACACCGGCCTAAGACCACGTAATCGCAGTTAGTTATATGTATAAGTCGTAAAACCCTTCCCATTCACAAGTTCACTAGCCAACACTGGTCTATAAAAGCTTACCTTATCGATAAAAACATTTGTAACCTCTACAACTTCGTGTGCTGTTCCCGTTTCTAAAAGAAGAAAGTCACTATCTTCCATGTTTCCTCTAGATGTAAAAGTTAAAAACACTAGTTAGTTAAACGTATAGCAAAGAAAAAGAATATTATAATAAATAATTTAATTCGTGTTTTACAACAATCATCTGGTATTAAAATTAACTTATTTACAGAACGGTCGACTGTCATTAATAAACTTAAGACAAATTGATTGTTGACAAAGATCAGTGCTGCCATCTCGCTTCACCAAGTCACGACAACATTGAATCTAAACACACAAAATTTCTTTATGATCATGTAAATCATAAATAAAAATTAAAAAATCATGGATCATTCACAAGCTACTAGCGCTCTAAATTAAAAGCAGTACAGTCATGTATTTTGTTGGATAGAAACTCAATATCAGTGTTGGCTCCCCTGTTCACTTTAAAATGCAAACTATAATATATTTGTCTGTCTTCCCATTTTCTTCAATTGCATGCGTGCACTAATCAGTTGTATAGATTATTTAATCATAAAGGTTTGTGCTCAAGCGGATTTTGGAAATGTTTCCAAATCTTAATAAATACTGCGTGTTGTTTATTTTGATTATACTTTGATAGTGGTTATATTGTGGCTTATGACCTTTGTATTAGTGTGAAGAATAGTTTCATTAAATGAAACTTAGTTTATCATGTTCCCGCTTAGGTTATTTACACGCCGCAAGGTAAGTTAAATTGTCTTTAATTTTGTTTTAAAATTAAAATTACCTTTTCATATTTTTCTTAACATTTCCCTGCAGTTGTGTGGTTTACATAATACCAATTATATTCTCTTTATTAATTTTGGGTATTGCTGCAACTTGATCCAATTTTTCATCATGTTAGCTTTATTGCAGAGTTAGTTTGTTTTTATTTTTTCATTAATCTTGAAATTAAGAAAAATTCAAGGTTCTTGATCCTGAATATTTAAGCCCAAGGATCTAATAATTTGTTATTAGATCACATATAGGAGATTCTACTAATTGTGATTGCTTTTAAGATAGTTTATTTTTCTAAAAAAAATCCTACATTCTTAAAAATTACATAGATGTGCAATAGTATATTTGACTGATATAAATTAAATGAAAAACCTTTGTGACTAAATAAATGTTTTATGTCTCATCTAAAAATAATACACACATACATTACTAGATAGAAGCTATATTTTAAAATATAGTCCTTATTTTTCACGAAGTAATAATAACCTAGTCATCATAATCAATTGAAAAACCGTCTAAGTAAACTTGTTGCTTGTTCATAATTATAATAGGATTTGTAGTAAAGCCCTATAACAGTTAAGGCAGTTTGTGATTTTTGAGCAGATTGGAAATGGTATGCAAAGAGGACTTTTTTTTTTATTAGAGAAAATTTAATATATTTTACCTATCCACACTAATAAGTAAAATAAAAGCTAATTTCCAATGGAAATATACCAAAGAATTGTAATTGTAAAATAATTCTATAGAGGTAATAAATTACCAAAACAACTCACATTCTAATCACATAACTTAAATACTAGGAATAATGCCACTACCAGGCACCAAAAGTATATTTACTATAGCTACCATTTGTTATTAGGCCTATAATAAACCAAGCCAACCTAACAAAACATAACATTTCAGATGCCAACAACATATTTTTCATGAAATTCAGGAATTATGAAATATTGTGCTACCGACTGAGCTAGTGTGTCTGACTCAATAAATAAATTACACACACACACACATATATATATAATTTTTAATTGTTAGATTAAAATCTTGGGAGTTTTAATTTTGGTTTTTATTTTCAAATTTGGAATAGTATGCATTTAGGGCAGGATGCTTTAATTCTTTTCTATGTCATATTATATGAGTAATAAAATATTTGTTGTGATCTATACATGCAATAACAAAAGTAAATTTCCATTGATAACAAAACTAATACTGTAAAATAATTGTAAATAAGTTTTAAAAATTAAAATAGGTAGTCTTAGTGTATTTTAGTGACAGATATTCCAAGATCCTGGAGACTTATGAAAAATATGTTGTTGATGGCGGGAAGGTTAGGTTTTGTTAGGTTGGATAGTTTATAACAATAAAAATGTTAATAACTAAGTATCAAAACATTTTAGGTGGCATTCTTTGACATTCTTTAAATGTTTATTTTCTAAATATCAACCTTATATCTGTGATTAAGGTGAGTGTTTTTCTAATTAATTAACCTAAAGGCATATAGAATTATTTTATCATATTAATTTTGCTATAAATGTAGATTTATTTTGTGTGTATAGGCCAAGATAGTCAAAACATAAAATTTACATAATACGACTTTAAAAAAAGATATTCCCACACTCTTTGCATACTAT
>CABEEJ010002018.1:48348-72492 GCA_901482245.1 Timema douglasi
ACAAGCCAGGTATAGTCAGATATAGGCCAGATATGTGCCAGGTATAGTCAGATACAGGCCAGGACAAGCCAGGTATAGTCAGATACAAGCCAGATATGTGCCAGGTATAGTCAGATACAAGCCAGATATGTGCCGGGTATAGTCAGATACAGGCCAGATATGTGTCAGGTATAGCTAAATACAAGCCAAGGCAAGGAGGAAATGTTCACATAAGATCAAATCAGGCAAGATACTCGCAGATATATCTTTCGCTTATTGGTATTATTAAAAACACGTTTGTATGTCAGTTTAGCGTGTTTCTAAGTTCGCCTGGGATAATTTCACTTCTGAATTGAGCATCTATCCTGGCAGAAATTTGAACATCACGATGCCTATGAACCGGCGATACCCAAGAAGTAGGTCAAGATTCTCGCAGGCGATAGTATTGGTCATTCTAGGGGGAAATAAGTGTATATATGGACATCCGTCATATTTTGAAAGGTCTCTGAGATTTTATCATTTTGAATGTATAGCTTATAATACATTTTCAAGAATTCCACCAGCAATGTCAATGCGCACAAAATTCAAAATAGTTATATCTCGAAAACTATTTAAAATAGGACACATGTTCGTACACACCTTTTATTTTAAAATGATTAATACTACAACCTCTCATAACATTGACCTTGCCTCCTTGGACAGGCTAATAACTACTCTGAGGAATTACACTGGTACACAATTGTGCTTTCGACCATATTCCCCTTGATGACTTTGCGTAGAATGTTTGCTTGTCAGGCCACCTCCACTAGGTACCGCCGGTTAACTTGGGCCGATAGCCATTCTTAGGGTGACTCCTGGTCATGACTCCCAGTATGGCAACCTAAGTTAAAGCCCTCTTAGAGTAATAGGTATTCCTGGGTTGTGTCTTAACGCCTTGATGTGTGAGTTCAGCGCCCACAAACAGGAGGGGCCAACTCCTTTCGCTGATGGAAGTTTTACCAAGCCGGGGCGGGGTCCCCACATATCTGGTGACGACAGGCACAGGTTCATAGGTTCCTAAATTACCCGATGTGCACATATTATGTGCGTGTCTACACTCATAGGGCACAGTCATGATGGGTTGGAGGAGCCTGAGATGGTTATTTGTTCCTCAAGACATGGCTGGTGAACCCAATTTTGGCAAAGTGGTTGTTTAGTGTTCTTTAAAAAAATCGAAACAGATCAAGTTATAAGAGACATGGTCCAGGATATTCCCCATTTGATAAGGAACTGTTGTTGATAGAGCCAGGAACTGCCCCACCAAAGGATGTTTACTGTCAGGAAATATCGGTCGAGCGGGATATCCTTTTGGTCCTTGGTCACAACTTTCCACTGTCTACAAAGGAAACGCACGTTGAATATAATTTCTACAGCACTATTTTCTCTCTCTGATTTGATGCATGCTCCCTTATGTGTGGTCCCGGGTACCCCTGACCCTCAAAGTAACTGTACATTACAGTTCTTGTCAAAGTCCTAATTCACAAGTGGCAAGGGAATAGAAAGCTCATTATTAAAGAGGTTATGAGGTTGACATAACATGTTGATATTGGTATATAAATAGATGTGATGGAGGGGACATGGGGAAGTGTATTCGTTGAGTACAACCTTATTGTTGACAAACAAAAATATTTGAATCGTTTATTCTGACCCACTAACTAGTTTCACTCTTATAAACGTCCTTTCCTTCAATACCATTTTGATGGTACCAAAAACAATCTGTTCAATGGGACATTGAAAGAGTTAGTGTTCATATAGGAGGTAATAAGTTAGTGTTCAAATAGGAGGTAATAAGTTAGTGTTCAAATAGGAGGTAATAAGTTAGTGTTCAAATAGGAGGTAATAAGTTAGTGTTCAGATAGGAGGTAGTAAGTTAGTGTTCAGATAGGAGGTAATAAGTTAATATTAAGATAGGAGGTAATAAGTTAGTGTTCAGATAGGAGGTAATAAGATAGTGTTCAGATAAGCTATTAGGTTAGTGTTCAGATAGGAGGTAATAAGTTAGTGTTCAGATAGGAGGTAATAAGTTAGTGTTCAAATAGGAGGTAATAAGTTAGTGTTCAGATAGGAGGTAGTAAGTTAGTGTTCAGATAGGAGGTAATAAGTTAGTGTTCAGATAGGAGGTAATAAGTTAGTGTTCAGATAGGAGGTAATAAGTTAGTGTTCAGATAGGAGGTAATAAGTTAGTGTTCAGATAGGAGGTAATAAGTTAGTGTTCAGATAGGAGGTAATAAGTTAGTGTTCAGATAGGAGGTAATAAGTTAGTGTTCAGATAGGAGGTAATAAGTTAGTGTTCAGATAGGAGGTAATAAGTTAGTGTTCAGATAGGAGGTAATAAGTTAGTGTTCAGATAGGAGGTAATAAGTTAGTGTTCAGATAGGAGGTAATAAGTTAGTGTTCAGATAGGAGGTAATAAGTTAGTGTTCAGATAGGAGGTAATAAGTTAGTGTTCAGATAGGAGGTAATAAGTTAGTGTTCAGATAGGAGGTAATAAGTTAGTGTTCAGATAGGAGGTAATAAGTTAGTGTTCAGATAGGAGGTAATAAGTTAGTGTTCAGATAGGAGGTAATAAGTTAGTGTTCAGATAGGAGGTAATAAGTTAGTGTTCAGATAGGAGGTAATAAGTTAGTGTTCAGATAGGAGGTAATAAGTTAGTGTTCAGATAGGAGGTAATAAGTTAGTGTTCAGATAGGAGGTAATAAGTTAGTGTTCAGATAGGAGGTAATAAGTTAGTGTTCAGATAGGAGGTAATAAGTTAGTGTTCAGATAGGAGGTAATAAGTTAGTGTTCAGATAGGAGGTAATAAGTTAGTGTTCAGATAGGAGGTAATAAGTTAGTGTTCAGATAGGAGGTAATAAGTTAGTGTTCAGATAGGAAGTAATAAGTTAGTGTTCAGATAGGAGGTAATAAGGTAGTGTTCAGATAGGAGGTAATAAGTTAGTGTTCAGATAGGCGGTAATAAGTTAGTGTTAAGATAGGAGGTAATAAGTTAGTGTTAAGATAGGAGGTAATAAGTTAGTGTTAAGATAGGCGGTAATAAGTTAGTGTTCAGATAGGAGGTAATAAGTTAGTGTTCAGATAGGAAGTAATAAGTTAGGAGGTTATAAGTTAGTGTTCAGATATAAGGTAATAAGTTAGTGTTCAGATAGGATGTAATAAGTTAGTGTTCAGATATGAGGTAATAAGTTAGTGTTCAGATAGGAGGTAATAAGTTAGTGTTAAGATAGGAGGTAATAAGTTAGTGTTCAGATAGGAGGTAATAAGTTAGTGTTCAGATAGGGGGTAATAAGTTAGTGTTCAGATAGGAGGTAATAAGTTAGTGGTCAGATAGGAAGTAATAAGTTAGTGTTCGGATAGGAGGTAATAAGTTAGTGTTCAGATAGGAGGTAATAAGTTAGTATTCAGATAGGAGGTAATAAGTTAGTGTTCAGATAGGAGGTAATAAGTTAATGTTCAGTAAGGAGGTAATAAGTTAGTGGTCAGATAGGAGGTAATAAGGAAAGTAACTCTTTAGTAAATAATAAGATAAAATAAATAGCAATTTATTAAAAAAAATGCATCAGATGGTAACACTTTTTAATGTTTGTACACGTATATGTGGACCCCCATTCTGGGTGTTGGGTACCTTAGTGACCCCCACTTTTTTAAACACACGAGAAGGAGTATTAAGATTTTAAAGACTTACAACTCTTGATAATTATTTATCTCTAAAATAACCAGTTATATCGAGTAGCCAACTTATAAAATTAAATATATAGTTTGTATTTCCAGAACTAGATGTGTAGTTGGATATATTTGAATTGGGACTTTGCACATAATATTATTAATGCACTATTGAACAGGAATAGGTGCATTTTGTTCACTCTGAAAGGTACACCCCAATTTTCATAACTGGTCAATGACTAGAGGTCAGTTCTTTCCAACACTTGTAATAATTCTAAACTAGTTCTCCGTGTTGTGTGGGCCAGTATTTGTCAAGTCAGTTAATATGGCATTGACCCTGGCTCTGTTGAGCAAGGAATGGCCTACTCTACATAAGTTATCACATGTATTTACATAACAACCACTGACGTCACCACCGTTTGATGACGCGACAGACTCTTCCTGTTCCTCGTGATGCTTCGGCTTGTCCCTTAATGTTTTGTTTGGTCTCGTGATGCTCCGTGTTGACCCTTGATGTCTCGTGATGTCCCTTGATGTTTTGTTTGGTCTCATGATGCTCCGTGTTGACCCTTGATGTCTCGTAATGTCCCTTGATGTATCGTGTTGTCCCTTGATGTCTCGTGATGTCCTTTGATGTCTCGTGTTGACCCTTGATGTCCCTTGATGTCTCGTGTTGTCCCTTGATGCCTCGTGTTGTCTCTTTATGTCTCGTGTTGTCCCGTGATGCCTCGTGTTGTCCCTTGATGCCTCGTGTTGTCCCTTGATGCCTCGTGTTGTCCCTTGATGCCTCGTGTTGTCCCTTCATGCCTCTTGATGCCTCGTGTTGTCCCTTAGATGCCTCGTGTTGTTCCTTCATGCTCCGTGTTGACCCTTGATGTCTCGTGTTGTCCCTTGATGCTTTATTTAGTCCCGTGTTGTCTCGTGATGTCCCTTGTTGCCTCGTGATGTCCCTTGATGCCTCGTGATGTCCCTTGATGCCTCGTGATGTCCCTTGATGCCTCGTGTTGTCCCTTGATGCCTCGTGTTGTCCCTTCATGCCTCTTGATGCCTCGTGTTATCCCTTCATGCCTCTTGATGCCTCGTGTTGTCTCTTTATGTCTCGTGTTGTCCCTTGATGCCTCGTGTTGTCCCTTCATGCTTGGTGTTGTCCCTTGATGCCTCGTGTTGTCCCTTGTTGTCTCGTGTTGTCCCTTGATGCTTTATTTAGTCCCGTGTGTTCTCGTGATGTCCCTTGTTGCCTCGTGATGTCCCTTGATGCCTCGTGTTGTCCCTTGATGCCTCGTGTTGTCTCTTTATGTCTCGTGTTGTCCCTTTATGCCTTGTGTTGTTCCTTCATGCTTGGTGTTGTCCCTTCATGCCTCTTGATGTTTCGTGTTGTCCCTTGATGCCTCGTGTTGTCCCTTGATGCCTCGTGTTGTCCCTTCATGCCTCGTGTTGTCCCTTCATGCCTCGTGCTGTCCCTTCATGCCTCTTTATGTCTCGTGTTGTCCCTTCATGCCTCATGCTGTCCTTTCATGCCTCTTTATGTCTCGTGTTGTCCCTTCATGCCTCATGCTGTCCTTTCATGCCTCTTTATGTCTCGTGTTGTCCCTTCATGCCTCGTGCTGTCCCTTCATGCCTCTTGATGCCTCGTGTTGTCCCGTGATGCCTCGTGTTGTCCCTTGATGCCTCGTGCTGTCCCTTGATGTCTCGTGTTGTCCCTTGATGTCTCGTGTTGTCCCTTGATGCTGGCTGTTTTCTCGTGATGCCTCACATGAACACCGATTTCTCAGCGCCACCTCTGGATGCTTTCTGTCACTTCTGAATCCCTTGCGCCACCTCCTAATGGTTTGTGAAGTCCTGATTACCCCCCTCCTGTGTTCCAGTTCTCGGATGTTTGTGTTCGTCTGGCCGGCCCGCACCAACTCCAACCCAAGCCCGATACCTCGGCTCTACAGTTCGGGAAACACTTCACAGACCACATGCTCAAGATCCACTTCTACGAGAACATGGGGGGATGGCAGCGGCCTGAGATAGTCCCCATGGAGAGCATAGTGCTTCATCCTGCCGCCAAGGTGCTGCACTACGCTGTGGAGGTAACAATACAGACATGGCGGGGCCGGGCTAGTGGAGACACAACATGCAAACATACTTGAGATAAACTAGTGAAAGTGTACTCATATTTTCTTGGGGGTACAGTGGAAAACCAACCTAAGTATATCTGATCGGGATTCAAATCCTAGACTTTGGCGGTCCATTGTATTGTGATATTGACGCCTTAAGACCATTCGACCGTTATCGTGGCAAACAAGCAAATCGCTATGTTTCTGTAGTAATGATTGAATTGTGTTCTTGGTGCAGTTGTTCGAGGGGATGAAGGCATATCGTGGCACAGATGGCAGGATCCGCATCTTCCGTCCTGAGCTCAACATGGCTCGCATGAACCTCTCGGCGGTGAGAGCAGGGCTACCAACCTTTGACGGCGATCAACTGATCCGTTGCCTAAGTCGACTCATAACCGTGGACCAGGAATGGGTGCCGCATTCAGAGTCCTCCAGCCTGTACATCCGGCCCACACTCATAGGCATAGACGTGAGTACTTTATACCAGTGTGTGTCTCGCGCAGCACTCTTCAACAGAGTGTATATTCGACTAATGTTCTCTATGGAAAGAGCAATGCTCTCTATTATTATTCCCAAGTGTTCATTGATACCCTCTCATACCATCATAATCATCATCAACCGTTTCAAACCTGTGGTCGAGTAATTTTAGTAAAATGCCTCCATGTTCCTCTTGTCCTTCCACCCTTCTCCCTCCACTTGTAACAATATTTTACTTATTGTATCCAGCCTGCGCTCGGAGTAGCCTCGTGCAACTCCGCCATGTTGTTTGCTATCCTGTGCCCCGTGGGGGCGTACTTTGACTCCAAGTCAAGCGCTATCTCGCTCCTCGCAGACCCGAATCACACCCGAGCGTGGCCAGGTGGGTGCGGTGACAGGAAGATGGGCTCCAACTACGCTCCCACAATCCACATACAGGTACTGGCCAGTATTGTATCGCGTTATCTCCCCTAGGTTTACTAGCGAATGCCCTCAGAAACGGCGGTATTCAATTCCCGCGTGCACGACGACATTTTGGAGGGTATATTTGTAAAATTACATATATATTATTTCATGAGAAGAGCTGAATAGTCGAGGCCAGAGCTAGGTTCGCCACTAGAGGCCTGAACTAAATTAAATCTTTATACAAATCCAAGATTTTCTATTTTGAATTGGATCCAAATCAAATATCTTAAAACGAAAATGGTTTGAATCATATACAAATCAAATATTGACAGATTGGTTCAGATTGAATTTGAATATAATTTGTTGTAATTCAAATATTTTTTTACCGAATCTGTTATAATACCTATTCTATCAAATTTTAGGTTAAACTAAATATTTTATTTTTTAATAGTCTAATAAAAAAAGTGAATAAACCATGTTCAAATAAGGACTGTATTTGAAATATTACTAGATCCACAAGTGTAAATGTTCAGGTCTAATACGGATCTTTCAGATATTAAGTTTTCGAATATTAATCCAAACAACTAAAGGTATGCGAAGTCTACTTTTTTTTCAACTCAAAGCAAAATCGAATTGAATGTATGTAATATTCTCGAAGCTTAATCACAGTTTGAATATTTTTTGTTAGTTGTTTTATGCATGGAAACATTTATTTTGGCTATTTATTTAACTTTATGAACTAAAATATCATGGAAAATGTAATATTGCATAATTTTTTTTTTAAATGTTAATATTGATTTGTAATGTATAAAAAAATGCTCAATATGGCTGTAATTGAGCATAAATTTGAGTATTTTAGGCCCGTGACTTAAGCTTAGTCGGCTAACTTGTCTCTCTAATGAGCTAAAGGTTCTGTACGTTATCACCAAAAAATTTATCATTGGCCGATTGTGAGTTTCCCCCTCTCACAGTGATAAATTGACAACTGGGGGGCTAGATGTTGTGTCGTTTCTACTTTTAAGATCTAGTTTATAAGTTGTCTGCTGATATTACCTATCGGTTCAGAAAGTGCATGTTAAATACCTCAAACAGATGAGTATCGGTGAAGCTGGAGTTGTTTCAAAGCCGAGTCACACACTGCTCGCTGCTAACAACAAGATGCATATTCTTATTTAAAATCTTAGAAGGTTTCTCAGACGATTACTCTGTAGCATAGTTTGTGTGTTGTAACAGGCCGAAGCAGCCAAGCGAGGTCTCCAGCAAGTGCTGTGGTTGTACGGGGAAGATGACCTTCTCACTGAAGTAGGGACTATGAACATCTTTATGGTCTGTCTTAACGATCAGGGAGGTCAGTTATATTGTTGTACATATACATGGGTCAGAATTATGGTAGGGCAGTATGAATCTGCTTCTAAATGACATTAGGGCAAAATGAAGTTGGGACAGTAAAATATTATGGGCAAAATGAAGTTGGGACAATGCAATATTATGGGTAAAATGAAGTTGGGACAATGCAATATTATGGGTAAAATGAAGTTGGGACAGTAAAATACTATGGGCAAAATGAAGTTGGGACCGTAAAATATTATGGGCAAAATGAAGTTTGGACAGTAAAATATAATGAGCAAAATGAAGTTGGGACAGTCAAATATTCTAGGAAACTTTGCTCTATCTAAAACTAAATAAGTTATTTTATAGTAACCTATTTGTAAATATTTCCTCTTGAGTTCACTTCAAACGAGAATTGTTGTACAGAGTGGAAGGTAATATGTTGTCTATCGCTATCTGTCGTAGAGAGAGAACTCGTCACGCCACCACTAGACGGTCTTATTCTGCCCGGCATCACCAGGCAGTCCATCCTCGAATTGGCGCAAGCTTGGGGCAACATCAAAATCACGGAAAGAAACATTCCTATGAAAGAAGTGATATTTCTTGAAAAACATAAGAGGGTGAGTTGTATTTGTATTAGGGATGAACGAGATACATTTGTATTATGAGACAGAAACGAAGGAAGGTAATGGCTGCCTCTTGAAACAAAACTATTGTTACCGTCCAATTCCCCGAATTAAGTCTCATTATCTCAGAACTTATCAGGAGAGAGTGTAAAACAAGAAACACATAAAACACATGAAGAGAAAAAGGAAAATGGTAAATATTAATAGGCCACTTAAAATAGGGACATGTAAACGGAACGAATAACATTTAGGACAAACACAGGGAATAATATAATATTAAAGGACTGGGAACTTTTTCTGTCTCTCTTTGGAAAACACTTCAAAAATGCATAGTATAAACAGTACAACAAATGTTTTATTATATATCAGACCCGAGGTTCTCAAACTTTCTTGGGTCACGGCACCCTTTGTCTCTTAATAATTTTCTTGTGGCACCCCTAGACCTAAAATAACACCTTAATACTCGGTCGGGTGAACTGAGGGTATTTTTTCCTAAATGGTTTTCCACTCTCCCTCCACGCAAATGCGGGTTCACTTCCTCTAATTCAACCTTACCAATTCCTAATCCATTAGAGTAATTAGTACTTAAAACGTATAACCCGAACGGGTAGTAAGACGCGGTGCTAAATATTATTATTATTATTATTATTATTATTATTATTATTTAGCTTCCCTTTAGTACTCCGCATAGGTTTTAGCTTCCCTTTAGTACTCCCCCTAGGTTTTAGCTTCCCTTTAGTACTCCCCCTAGGTTTTAGCTTCCCTTTAGTACTCCCCTAGGTTTTAGCTTCCCTTTAGTATTCCTCCTAGCTTTTAGCTTCTCTTTAGTATTCCCCCTAGGTTTTAGCTTCCCTTTAGTACTCCCCCTAGGTTTTAGCTTCCCTTTAGTATTCCCCCTAGCTTTTAGCTTCCCTTTAGTACTCCCCCTAGGTTTTAGCTTCCCTTTAGTACTCCCCCTAGGTTTTAGCTTCCCTTTAGTACTCCCCCTAGGTTTTAGCTTCCCTTTAGTACTCCCCCTAGGTTTTAGCTTCCCTTTAGTACTCCCCCTAGGTTTTAGCTTCCCTTTAGTACTCCCCCTAGGTTTTAGCTTCCCTTTAGTACTCCCCCTAGGTTTTAGCTTCCCTTTAGTACTCCCCCTAGGTTTTAGCTTCCCTTTAGTACTCCCCCTAGGTTTTAGCTTCCCTTTAGTACTCCCCCTAGGTTTTAGCTTCCCTTTAGTACTCCCCCTAGGTTTTAGCTTCCCTTTAGTACTCCCCCTAGGTTTTAGCTTCCCTTTAGTACTCCCCCTAGGTTTTAGCTTCCCTTTAGTACTCCCCCTAGGTTTTAGCTTCCCTTTAGTACTCCCCCTAGGTTTTAGCTTCCCTTTAGTACTCCCCCTAGGTTTTAGCTTCCCTTTAGTACTCCCCCTAGGTTTTAGCTTCCCTTTAGTACTCCCCCTAGGTTTTAGCTTCCCTTTAGTACTCCCCCTAGGTTTTAGCTTCCCTTTAGTACTCCCCCTAGGTTTTAGCTTCCCTTTAGTACTCCCCCTAGGTTTTAGCTTCCCTTTAGTACTCCCCCTAGGTTTTAGCTTCCCTTTAGTACTCCCCCTAGGTTTTAGCTTCCCTTTAGTACTCCCCCTAGGTTTTAGCTTCCCTTTAGTACTCCCCCTAGGTTTTAGCTTCCCTTTAGTACTCCCCCTAGGTTTTAGCTTCCCTTTAGTACTCCCCCTAGGTTTTAGCTTCCCTTTAGTACTCCCCCTAGGTTTTAGCTTCCCTTTAGTACTCCCCCTAGGTTTTAGCTTCCCTTTAGTACTCCCCCTAGGTTTTAGCTTCCCTTTAGTACTCCCCCTAGGTTTTAGCTTCCCTTTAGTACTCCCCCTAGGTTTTAGCTTCCCTTTAGTACTCCCCCTAGGTTTTAGCTTCCCTTTAGTACTCCCCCTAGGTTTTAGCTTCCCTTTAGTACTCCCCCTAGGTTTTAGCTTCCCTTTAGTACTCCCCCTAGGTTTTAGCTTCCCTTTAGTACTCCCCCTAGGTTTTAGCTTCCCTTTAGTACTCCCCCTAGGTTTTAGCTTCCCTTTAGTACTCCCCCTAGGTTTTAGCTTCCCTTTAGTACTCCCCCTAGGTTTTAGCTTCCCTTTAGTACTCCCCCTAGGTTTTAGCTTCCCTTTAGTACTCCCCCTAGGTTTTAGCTTCCCTTTAGTACTCCCCCTAGGTTTTAGCTTCCCTTTAGTACTCCCCCTAGGTTCTAGCTTCCCTTTAGTACTCCCCCTAGGTTCTAGCTTCCCTTTAGTACTCCCCCTAGGTTTTAGCTTCCCTTTAGTACTCCCCCTAGGTTCTAGCTCCCCTTGAATAATCTATTACTATCCCCAACCCCGTTTCCCCTTCATAAGATAGGGGAAGAAATAAATAACAAATCACGTCGAGTACACTAGCAGCCACCTCCACTGCCCATGTAATCAATCAGTCATATATTTTGTTTGTTACAGTTGTTGGAACTGTTTGGAACCGGCACAGCCTGTGTCGTCAGTCCTATATCCTCGATCACATACAAAGACCTGGTCATACAAGTCCCCTCTATAGAGCAAGAGGACGCCCTGCACGCAAAGCTCCTCAAGACGCTCACAGACATCCAGTACGGTCGCATCCAACACCCGTGGGCCGTGGCTATCGACGATTACGATAAATGAAACTTTACTATGATTTCACTCTTACTCTCTTGTTATGATTCTCTTTGTACGGAAAAGAAGTATTGTTGGCGTGGTTAGAAGTGTCGAGATTTGTGTCAGGTAATGAACTTAGGCGAGGCGTCCCATGTGACAACATCACCCACTGTACATAATATAGTCCTTGATGAATTTTTAAGTGCACTGCCCCTTGTATATAGAATATATGTCAGACATACAATGACAAGCTTTGATATTTTTAATAGCTTTTATTTTTTTAAATATGAAGTTTGTTTTTTTTAAGTCTCTAGTTATAATTTGTTTCTCGTTTTAAGATATGACCTACTCAATAAAACTGTTAAGTTTGAATAAATTGAAAAAAAAAAGGACACCTGGACACGGAAATTTAACCCGGGTCCTTTGGCTTGGTGCGTCGAAGCTCTACTGCCCAAGTTATCCACAGATCATCCCATGCCGCAGGGTCATTCTTCAGACATATTTTAAGGCAGAGTCTGTGATGGACTTGTGGATATCACCGGCTACTAAGAACTATTGTTGGTACCACAGTCACCGGTGACTTACTTATGGCTTAATACTGCCAATAGTACAAACTGCTATGGCCTAACCCATTAATGATTAGTTAAAACTATAAAATGCATCCTCCCCCTATTAGCCTGTAAGCTTTATACCTTTTGCTGAATGTTTGACTATTTCTAAATTAATAATATCAATGTTGACATTTATAATTAACTAATTACTGGAAGCAAATTAAACTGTGTTTGTGGGTTTACAAAGTGTAAATAAGATTTGTCGACTTTCAACTATTTGGCGACCATCGTTGACACCCATATCTTGCCCTGATCAATGAGATAGAGAGAGCGAGACTAGTTTTAATAGCTGTTGACATTTGTAAACTTGATTGTGCGTGTTAAACCACAAACTAAGGAGCGTGATAAAGAGGTTTGTGTTCGTTTTATGCGGATAAACTAGAATGTACTTTTCCGTGTTATTTTATTAACAAAGTTATCGTACTCTTGGTTTACTCTGAAAGATAGAACGCTTACCTTGGATTGTTCTACTATGCTACAGCTTATAAGATAGGACCATAATGTACCTGTCTAGGTAAGACTGCTACCTTTCAGAGTAAATGAAGCGCACATTACTTTAGTGAGATTCTAATGATAAAGAGAATTCACTTTGTTGCTCTGTAAAAAAAAAGTTGAAAAAATGATTCCTTGTTTATTGGGATTAATTAAAACCAATGATAAAACATAACATAACATGACCCTGGTAAAACATTTACTGATTTTGAATACATTTAATAATGATACCGTATCGGCCCAAATATAGTGCAATGTCTTTCTCCAAAAAATGTCCTTCCAAAAACTATTATTAGCACCGCGTCTTACTACCCGTTCGGGTTATACACACTTACGCTAATGTGTAATGGTAGGGTGATTGTGAGATGAAATGAAGGACCTACAGTTTAACGTGGGATCCGAACCACGGTGGAGGCCTGGCATTCCCCACATTCACAAGATGTCTTGTCAGAGGTGAAGGAAGGGTTTGGTAATCAGATAAATCTGTGGCGGGACCGAGGATTGAACCTCGGACCCCTAGCACAGAAGTCTCTAACACCTTACCCCTAGACCGCCAGGTCGCCTTCAAAAACTGTACTTTTATTATATGCACAGCCTAACATATTTCACCAAAAAAAAGCATCAAATTCCTACGGAGATTTTATTTTGTAGCATATTGTAACTGTACTGGCTAGCCAGCAGGATTGGTGCCATAGATGATTCTAATACTGAAGGTCAAAAACAGGAGAGAAACCAGTGCAAGTGCAGGAACTATCAAACCTGCGCACATCTAATAATAAACTCATGGTCAAGGGAAAGGAGCGGGGAAGGGGGTATTTTCACACTTCAGTCTTGTTGAACTGGTAATTGGGTAGGTCAGTGTTAGTTGATGTAAGAATCTGTGCTGTGTTACTGATATTAACAAAAATGTAGGAGTTCTTGCGCATCAAGACAATCGTTAAAAGAGTTTAACAAAACTGTGTTGAATTCGTTTAAGTTTTTATCTTGTCGTTTATCCAAGAGCTTTTATTTTTCATATGGGACTCACTCAAAATATTTGGTTCGTATTATGTGCAAGGTCATACTATATTTGGGTCAGTACAGGACTAACAAAAAATCAAGCACAAGTATAGAACTATCGAATGATGGTTGACATGTTGTTATAACAGAAGTATAGATCCATCTATTTAGGTAGTTGCAGTGTTGCTTTAACAGAAATGTACCCTGCTAGATATTACCACCCAAGTTTCAGTGAGTACCGCTCTATACAGATAGACAACATTACGAATGAATAGGGTCTATCAATATTTGTTACAGCAGGGGTGTACAACATTGCATAGTAAGTGTAAAACCGTTGATTTGATACTAGAGAGAAGTCTGCAAGTTACTACTAAGATGTTGTTTTTGTTTGTTTTAATCCAAGATGTCATTATTTACTGTTTCAAATGTTCATTCGTCAAGATTGTTTTGCTAATTACAACCTATTTGTATTTTTTTATGTCCATCTTAAACTGCTCAGTAATCAGTGTATATGCTTCTTATTAATATAAATAATTATTATAGATAATTGACAAAAGAGAACGAATATTCTCAATTATGAATGACTCCTATTGACGCTTTTATTTGTCATAATTATATAGGCTCTTAATGTGATTCATTTTTTTAATATATGTTATTTATATTTGAAGTATTGCTCACATTTTTAAAGTTTATATATATTTTTGTTACATACTTGTATTATATTAAATATATTTGATAAAAACCTGTTTGATTTCCTCTCTATCGCATACATCCGTGTAAACTTCCTACTCTATTTGAACAAGATGTAAATTCCTGACCCGAGCTTCACCCGAGATATAAATTCTGTTTTAACAGAACAATCCTCCTTCCTTGGATTTACTCTGGGGGCTGCGGGATCTAATGCCGTACTCTCCCAGTAGACTAGACTCGAGACTTCCAATGAGAGGGAGATTCAGGTTTTGTCGGGTGTACTGAGGGTGGTTTTCCACTGTACTTCCACACAAATGTGGGTACACTTCCTCTAAATATAACCTTCCTAGTCTCTAAAACCATTAGCTCGATTATTATATAAGAGTAAAACTTAAAACAAGTAGTAAGTTGGATGCTAAAAAAAAAAAATCCTTTCCATCTTATTGCAGGGTGAACAATTATGTTTTTATTTAGTCATATACCCGCATGAGTGGCGTAGTTAGCTAATGCACTAGTTTCCTGCTAAGCTAGACTGCCGAGGACAGGGTGATCGAGGTCTGAATCTCTCGGGTGAACTGGGGGTGGTTTTTACTAAATGGTTTTCCACTTATCCTCCATGTATGTGCGGGTTTACTTCCTCTATATTCAACCCTCACAATCCCTAGCCCATTAACGAAATTAGTACTTAAGTGTACAACCCGAACGGGTAGTAAGACGCAGTGCTAAATAATATTTAGTTGTAGGTATGATGACCTCGTTATGACAACCGTTTCCAGCCATTGGCCGGGTCATTTTAGTAAAATGTCTCCATCTTGCTCTGTTAATTGCTTACATTCTCCTTTCACTCACACACTTGCTATTATCTACTATTCTCATCTCTTTCTTGGTGGTCTTTGTGTTCTTTTTCCAACATACTATATCTCCATAATTCTCTTTGGTATGCTCTCATTTTTCATCCTCATTACATGTCCATACCATCTCAGTCTTGCTTCCTCTACTATCTCATGTACTCCAACATCCTCATTACATGCCTATACCATCTCAGTCTTGCTTCCTCTACTATTTCATGTACTTCCAACATCCTCATTACATGCCCATACCATCTCAGTCTTGCTTCCTCTACTATCTCATGTACTCCAACATCCTCATAACATGTCCATACCATCTCAGTCTTGCTTCCTCTACTATCTCATGTACTTCCAACATCCTCATTACATGCCTATACCATCTCAGTCTTGCTTCCTCTACTATCTCATGTACTCCCTGTACCTCCACTATTTCCCAGATAGCTTCATTCCTAATCCTGTTTCTCCTCCTGACAGTTAACACGCTCCTCACAAGCTTCCTCCCCATGTCCTCCACTCTCCCTGATCTCTCTTACTTTCATTGGCAACATTTCTGCTGCATATGTGACAATGGGTACAAAGTACACTCTAAATAGCACTTCCTTAAACTTACCTTATGACTCTTCGACAAAACATCAAACATCTCATAACTCCAATGGTGCAAAAGATAAATTTAAGCTATGGTGGTTGTATTTGTTTGAATAGCGTATGTTGACAACATTGTTAGTTTCTTTAACTGTGAGCTATATAGCAGGTTTATTAGCGTCCTGGCCTAACTGAACCCCGATGACTTTCCGTCTTATTTTGCCGCCAAACTGCAATTTTTAGTAAAGGAAAAATAAACTAATGAGAGTAAATTTGATGAAGAAAGCCCACCGTGGGAAGAATCCAATGCACAAAGGTGACATCTTCCTTTATTCTGTCTTCTATAGTAGAAGTAGTCACACACACATTTTAACACAAATATAATCATATTTCAGCATTGTTGCCTTTATCAAACACAAAGAAAGAAGAGAGTACAAATAACACAAATACGGAATATTACTCCAGTTTGAATTTAAAGAAAAGTGCAATGAAGTTGATGTAAGTAAATAACTTGTATTTGTTTGGATGGTAAATTTAAATATGGTACAATACTGTAAGATTAGCCCCAAAATATATCTTGCAAGAAACTTATCATATTTTTTTAATGTCAGTAACTATTTTTTTCATATTCCTCCAAAGTGTATCATTATAAGGCTTAATTTATGTATTCCTACTTTAGTTTTGTATTCCTAATGTAAAAGTATTTTCTAATGCAAACATGATTTAAGAGCTAAATAAAATAAATAAGAACATTTCAGGTGATATTACTTTAATTTTATAATGAAAACATCACTATCAAGTTAATAAGAGTTTAATTATAAATAATAAAGATATAAATATTTACAAGGATTTACATTAAAAAATTTGCTATACCCATAAAATTTTATTTTAGCTTGACTTAACGATTTAACAACAATACTGCCAGTAAAATATTAAAATTAAGTTAAAAGTACAATATATCTTTTTTTAATAGCTCTACAAATCATTTAAGTGACCACACCTACACATCAAAACAAATTCTCTTAAACGTGTGGTGGGGAAGTCTTGATATCGAAGAGAAGTTTAGACGATGTGATTGGATTTACAGGTCGTGACTACCAACTTGATTTTTAAAAAGAGTTGGGAAACCAACGTGCTGTAACTTGATCCGAGGGATTGAAAATAAATTGATTGATCCTGATGGTCGGTGTTTTGATGAATTTACTCCTTTTCTGCAGAATCACTGGTTAAGTTCGGGAAATACATAATCGACTAACTAATTACCTGTACATAAACTTCCCATATACTATTTGCTAAGAACAACTTCACTGCTGGAAACAAAATATGTTGATCACACTATAAATTAATAAAGTTCCATTGTACAGTGAACATGTTTTAACACTCAAAACTACCCTGCGTCCTATAAATATAATACTGATGTAAAACTACTTTAGCAAAAATGTGTGAATGAGACAGTAAAATCACAATAATGTTAAGCCCAATACACACGACACAACTTATTGCACAAGAAGTCGTGTTATGTGTCCCTCGTTTAACACGAGCGATTGACTTCCTATCAAGAATGCTCAGGTCCATATTCTCATTTTAAATAATCAAATTTAAGATTCTCACTACTTAAAAAGTTTTAAGTCTCAAACAATTGAGTGTTCTTAAAAATGTAAATAAACACTTTTTATTAATTCAAACTGGCAAGATTTTTAGCATTATACTTAAAAGTACGCCGTACAGGACTTTAATTTTAAAAGTAAAAAACTAAAAGTTTCTCTTCCAAAACGTACAAGACTAAAATTCTTTGGATTCTGTTAAACAAATAATGAAATTGCTAAGCAATCTCATTGGGAAAGATGGATTGCCAATAAATAAATATAATTTTAAACGAATGGAGAAAAGGATTACATTAAAATAAAGTGATTAAGCTAATTCTACCCCAAGTAATAGTTTAAATTAGGAGGGATAGCCAGCACACTTACCTAGGTGATACTGGAGTAGAAATTATTTAGATATAACATCAAAAAACACACAAACATCTTTTTAAGGACAAGCTTTCACTGTCACAGACAGCTTCATCAGGTCAGGAGAGTAGAGTAGTAGCAGTCTACTCTCCTGACCTGATGAAGCTGTCTGTGACAGTGAAAGCTTGTCCTTAAAAGTGTGTTTATGTGTTTTTTAGTGTTATATCTAAACAATTTCTACTCCAGTATCAGCAAGGTAAGTGTGCTGGCTATCCCTCCTAATTTAAACCATGATTTAGCCTAGTGCTCTATACCACATAACCCCAAGTAATAATATTAATACATAATATAGTGTCCAAACTTGTTCCTTTAGTATTGACGTAGTTCTCGCGACTAGGTGATCAATGATAACAATTACTTAATTGATAAGACCTAAATCTATCGCTGTGCTTGTTGAATATTATTAAGTGAACCATATGACCAGCTTGGTAGCAAAGCCATTTTGTTTTATGGACTTCAACCATTGTTTAAAAGATTTCACGCTAATTCGGGTAAAAAATTAAACTGTTACTCTTAGTACAAGATTCATAGTTCGACTTAGTGCGGCTCTAAGCCAAACACAAGACAACACCTACTTAGGCTCGAATGGAATGGGCCAGTTTCATATGCGAAACTGGTGCATTCCATTTGAGTTTAGTTAGGTGTCGTTTTGTGTTTTGTTTCAATTCACACATGACGCTAAGGGTGGTGTGCAAGACTGTTAGTGAATGCTTAGTGGACCAATAGTGTGGTCCTGAGCAGACTATCGCTCCCCCTTTTAACCTATGCTGATGTAAGAAAACCCACGCTAGTGTCAACAAAGCATCCACTTAGTCAAGTTCTTGCATACGGCCCTAAATCTGGCTATAAATCTGCTCCATTAACTTGTAATAATAGGTTTTTTTTTGTCATGGTCATACTTTTGAAGACTTCTTCCGTGGAAAAAATCAAGCGTATATACTTTCATAAATAAAGTTTTACGTAGCGCTAGCTTGTCTTACCTCCTAGTAATTGAAATTACAATTCTTATTTACAGGGAGAAATAATATATCACAAGAAAAACCAGAGATAATACTAATTAGAAGATTGTGAAGTACGCCTCCTTGGGGTATAGCAATTTAGTTTCCTAAAACAATAGATACGACTAAATGATAAAATGTGATTCTATTTTTGCACAACTTTAAATACTTTTCCACCGGTTTATATATCTGTTCACACCATTTTATGATATCAATATTACTCGAACATAAGCGTAATATGGACGTTTATTTTAACTATTGCCAAGAATTTGTTTTTAAAGACTTTTGCCGCCAATATTTGATATTAAATTAATGGTTTCATGTTTTGACCGCGTTTAGGGAAGAATAACTTGAGACGTTTTGGTTGTAGCTACAACATCCATCACTTGGGGCACGTGATAAAATATGGGATTATTCCTTCAATGGGTCCCAGACCCTAAAAAATTAATTGCATATATTACTAAGTAGTTTCAAAGTAAAAAAAAGTTTTTAATTTGTTATGCCTAATTTCTTGTCCAATGCAACACAACACAAACTGAGATATCACTCCTACCGCATCTGTCAGCTCAAACACTCTAGAAGGTTCTCATTGCGATGATTACTCTCGTCGTTTAGAAAGTATCCTAGATTCTACATAGCAAGTGTCTGATTTACAGTTTGGTGCAAATGACTCCGTGAGTTTTCTGGAAAGAATAGCTCTTGTTTTCGAGTCGATGAAGCCAGGAGTGAGAAGCCTTATTGGCCCGGTGTAGAGCTACGTTGAGCAGCCAGTTGTGCACCGCGAGCACACCCGGGAGTCTCAGGAAGTAACTCATGACGAACCATGTGAGGTGGAACATAAAGTTCTGCCAAACAGTGAGGCTGGCAACTAGACAGGGGGCACTGATGTCCAATAATCTGGTCAAGTACATAAGCGAGGCCTCGAAACTGACGCCTGGAATGTAGTAACTGATCCCTTCTACCAGGCAGCGGGACATGTGCTCCCACTCCTGGGACACCTCCCTCAGACTCGGTTTGATGCACCACTGGATTAAGTCCTTGCTGCGCTCTCTCACGTCTTCTAGACTGCCTGAACAGAAGTTGTAGCGGTCCTCAACGCCCAGCAAGTAGCCCACAGCGCGCCACAGGTGGCAGAAAGCTGGAATACAATCACAAAGGTTCAGACTGCAGGTGGCAGAAAGCTGGAATACAATCACATAGGTTCAGACTGCATATTGCCCACAGGTGGCAGAAAGATGGAATACAATCACAAAGGTTCAGACTGCATATTGCCCACAGGTGGCAGAAAGATGGAATACAATCACAAAGGTTCAGACTGCATATTGCCCACAGGTGGCAGAAAGATGGAATACAATCACAAAGGTTCAGACTGCATATTGCCCACAGGTGGCAGAAAGATGGAATACAATCACAAAGGTTCAGACTGCATATTGCCCACAGGTGGCAGAAAGATGGAATACAATCACAAAGGTTCAGACTGCATATTGCCCACAGGTGGCAGAAAGATGGAATACAATCACAAAGGTTCAGACTGCATATTGCCCACAGGTGGCAGAAAGATGGAATACAATCACAAAGGTTCAGACTGCATATTGCCCACAGGTGGCAGAAAGATGGAATACAATCACAAAGGTTCAGACTGCATATTGCCCACAGGTGGCAGAAAGATGGAATACAATCACAAAGGTTCAGACTGCATATTGCCCACAGGTGGCAGAAAGATGGAATACAATCACAAAGGTTCAGACTGCATATTGCCCACAGGTGGCAGAAAGCTGGAATACAATCACAAAGGTTCAGACTGCATATTGCCCACAGGTGGCAGAAAGATGGAATACAATCACAAAGGTTCAGACAGCATATTGCCCACAGGTGGCAGAAAGCTGGAATACAATCACAAAGGTTCAGACAGCAGGTGGCAGAAACATGGAATACAATCACAAAGGTTCAGACAGCAGGTGGCAGAAACATGGAATACAATCACAAAGGTTCAGACTGCAGGTGGCACAAAGCTGGAATACAATCACCAAGGTTCAGACAGCAGGTGGCAGAAAGCTGGAATACAATCACAAAGGTTCAGACAGCAGGTGGCAGAAACATGGAATACAATCACAAATGTTCAGAAAGCTGCAGACACACATTGCGATGATAACCAAATGTGGATATTTTCTGAGATATGAAAGTTGTTGCCCACTTCAAAAGATGTTTGATCCAACACACGGTGTTGTGTAGGGGTACATCCGCACGCTTACCTTCCAAGTCGTCCTCACTAGCTCCGCCGGCTCCAAACCTCTTCGGGTAGAGGACCATAAGGCCCACGAAACCAAACTGTGTGACGGCCATGTCCGCTTGATTGATGAACACTCTGTTCCCTCCCCTGGGAGCGCTGTATATCCTGGTGGCAGGACTGTAAGGACACGAGGAAGAGAAGTCCTGTCTGAGTTCCTCCGTCAGTTTGCACCACAAGGGTTGCTTGAGGGTCATCTCGCTCTCCACGTTGAGTCTATGTCGCACGCCATTGTGCATCGCCCTGACCGTCTGGAGGTTACGCTGACCCCGCGTCTCGCTCGACCAGATGTCATCTTCGTACCAGGACTTGACCCGGGTCACAGTGGAGAGGTAGCGCTTGAAGGCCTGTGAACCACCAACCACGGGCACAATAACAGCCTGTCTCTTCTTAAATAACCAGCAACAATACACTAATCTGTGTCTGTTATACAATCAGCAACAATACACTAATCTGTGTCTGTTATACAATCAGCAACAATACACTAATCTGTATCTGTTATATAATCAGCAACAATACACTAATCTGTAGCTGTTATATAATCAGCAACAATACACTAATCTGTAGCTGTTATATAATCAGCAACAATACACTAATCTGTAGCTGTGATATAATCACCAGAACTACACTAATCTGGTACTGTTATATAATCAGTAGGATTACACTAATCTGTATATGTTATACAATCAGCTGAATTACACTAATCTGGTACTGTTGTATAATCAACAACAATACATTAATCTGTAGCTGTTATATAATCAGCAACAATACACTAATCTGTAGCTGTTATATAATCAGCAGGATTACACTAATCTGGTACTGTTACATAATCACCAGAATTACACTAGTCTAATGTACATGTACATTACCTTGAAGGGCGTATCCGAGCCGCGAGTGAAGATGAGGGGTTGAAGAGAGTCTGGAAAACTAAACAACCCCAGCAATGTCAACATCTCGGCGAACACAAGACCGAACAGATAGTCCCGAGCAAACTTCTGGCCCCGACGAAACTTCTCAAGGTCAAGCCAATCGGGTCTAGTGTCCCGGGCATTCTTGGAGTCCCCGCACACAGAGGTCCCTTCTATCAGCAGTTGCAGGTACTGCGGGATATCCACCTGAGGGGGCCTGATTGACAATGTGTCCCTGGGAGAGAGGGCGCCAGTCTCGTGTGGGCTGTTCCTGTTGTTAGAGGGCGAGGTCGCCATATCCTCTTCTGTGTTAACAACCATTGGTAGCACTGCTCAGGAGCTGGAGATCTGTGCGAGTAAATACTTGATTATACAGGGCTTACACCAACAAGTAAACCGGTTATAGGTTACAACAATAGTCCTTGTAAACTGGGATATCAACAATAGTCCTTGTAAACCAGGATAACAACAATAGTCCTTGTAAACCAGGATAACAACAATAGTCCTTGTAAATAAGGATAACAACATAGTCCTTGTAAACCAGGATAACAACAATAGTAAACCATTAATGACAACAATAGTCCTTGTAAACCAGGATATCAACAATAGTCCTTGTAAACCAGCATGACAACAATAGCCCTTTTAAATCAGGATATCAACAATAGTAAACCATAATGACAACAATAGTCCTTGTAAACCAGGATATCAACAATAGTCCTTGTAAACCAGCATGACAACAATAGCCCTTTTAAATCAGGATATCAACAATAGTCCTTGTAAACCGAGATATCAACAATATTTCTTGTAAACTGGTATATCAACAATATTCCTTGTAAACCGGGATATCAACAATAGTTCTTGTAAACCAAGATTACAACAATAGTGCTTGTAAACCAGGATAACAACAATAGTAAACCATAATGACAACAATAGTCCTTGTAAACCAGGATATCAACAATAGTCCTTGTAAACCAGGATATCAACAATAGTCCTTGTAAACCAGGATATCAACAATAGTCCTTGTAAACCAGGATAACAACAATAGTCCTTGTAAACCAGAATATAAACACCAGTCCTTGGTCTATAATGGGGCTATTGGAAGAACCAACCACAGGCCGAGTTTGTAAAAGAGCAGTTCTAGAAGCTGTTCTGCCACGCCTCGAGTAAATACAATTATTATTATTTGAATAAAGGACAAACTTATGGCCTCGCCCAGTGATACATGCGATCTGTTTCCATTCGTGACTTTATCCTGTCACGGCATCAGATGCACAACGACATTAATTTTCGCTATTTATCGCACACCGACAAGGCGCCATTATTAATTAGTTTTTAGTTGGAGTGAATAAATTTCAAATTAAAACCAACTACTACTTCAAGTATTGTAATATTCTGTGCACAACAAATACACATTTCAGCTTCATTCTTCTTCAACATAATTAGCTTTTCTAGTTTATTTGCTTATAATCACTTTATTTAGCACCGCGTCTTAATACCCGTTCGGTTTATAAGATTATGATTGCTTACATACCGAAATAAAATGTTAATGGTTATACCCATATTAACAAATTTCCATAATTGAAACGATTCACTTTTTTAATTTATGAATACCTTTTTTACAAAATCATAATAGTGCTGTAACAACTACCTAATAACCGTTGCTATCTTCGCGATGTGTATTTATAATTATTATCAGAATCGTTCAGTATTCTTGGTATTATAAAAGAATATATTGTAAAAGGATAAAGGGCAAATGTATTTTATTTATGGGGTGACCTGGCGGTCTAGGGGTAAGGTGTCAGACTTCTGTGCTGGCGGCCGGGGTTCAATCCTCGGTCCCGGCACAGATTTATCTGATTGCCAAACCCTTCCTTCACCTCTGACAAGACATCTTGTGAATGTGGGGAATGCCAGGCCTCCACCGTGGTTCGGATTCCACGTTAAACTGTAGGTCCTCCATTTCATCTCACAATCACCCTACCATTACACATTAGTGTAAGTGCGTATAACCCGAACGGGTAGTAAGACGCGGTGCTAATAATAACAATATTTTATTAAATCTTTTTGCTAAACTGACAAAAAAAACTTGGTCTCCTTTCTCCCTTTGTTAAAATCAATTTATCACTGAACTATATACATTTTGATGAACTAACTTGAAGGTTAAATGTTGACTAGTCTTAAATGAGTACCTAGATGGTTTAGAAATCTCTTGGAGTTCAAGTCGACTTTAAAAAAATTAATGTTTCACCAAAACAGTGTTTTTTTTTTATCTTATCCCAATTTTATCAACACAGAAACATTTTACTTTGCATTTGCCCCTCATAATGCATTTGGTTCGCTCTTCCTTAATAGCACATAAACATATTATACAGGTACATTATTTAATTTAAAACTAGCAATCCCGCACGGCATTGCCCTTGACCCATTGTGGTATAAGAATTATATAACTCCCCCCCCCCCCC
>CABEEJ010002018.1:72519-110012 GCA_901482245.1 Timema douglasi
ACCCCCCCCCCCCCCTCCCCCGTCTCCATGGTACCCGATTTGCCATGAAAATCTCTGAAACGTTATTCTAAACCATATTAACAATATTTTCTTCAAACATTTGTTAAAAATGGCCTAGTTAAAAAGTAAATTAAAAATTTTAAAATCCGTGTTAGACTTTTTATCTATGCGTGCCGTAGATTTGGCTGGGCATCGCACACAAACAAACAAACACTTCCTTTTATTATTATAGAAGTATATTTTCAGTTAGAATTTTACTTGAAATCATTTGATAAAACTCAAATGAAATGTAGTCGGGGCTAGTTGTAATGTTTTGACTCAATAATTATTACATTCAATTTTTTTATAAGACCATTTGTCAAGTTGTAATAGTTCAAATAAAATCCCTCGTGTTCATCGCTTAAGGGGGCCGCCTTGGCAGGTGAGAAATTTCCGCGCAGACGTTCTGTTCTAACGCAATATTTAATTCTACGGTGTTATTTCGAAATATGGTTCACGCTCAAATGAAGTCGAAAGATTTAATTGATATTTAAAAATTGATGGAAACGTGACTTTAGTTCATTTTCAATTATATTTCAGTCATATTAGCGGAGCTATGAGACTAGTCTTGATGAAAAAGGGCTCTAGATTTACCCTTCCTCTAACAAATACAGTCATTATTGTTTGATAGGCTGACAAAAGAAAATAATTGTAAAATATTTGAGAATGAGCAGCGAGCTTTCCTTGTTATTGAAATAAGAAGCCTCGTAGTTTTATTTCCCCTTTCTTATTGACATGACAAAGAGTAGTAAGTTGTGGTTGACGGGCGAAAGAGAGTATAAGCTTAGACAGAATAGCGAAGTAGTTCCAGAAAACGACACAGAACATTGTATTTAAGCCGTGTGTGGTCTGAGAGCTATTAATATTTTCTTGCTGGCCGAGGCGGCCGCCTTATGATCCATACAAAGTTAATGCCAAAAGAATAATGTGATGTTTAAGCTATTAGTGACGTGTAAAGGGGTCACCATAGCAACCAGTGACAACAGTTTCTGTGCTCCGATCAACACTAATAACAAACAGTAATAAGAAACCGGCACTACTTTCATTACAAAGCCTTACTTATTTATCAACACAAATGATGTCTTACCTATTGTTGGAACGTAAATTATAGCGCTTCGACGATGACACAGAAAACTACGACTTTACTTGTTGGCAAACTTGCACAAACAAACGTCACAAGAAATAGAATCAACTTCCGCGCATGTCTAGAGCCCAAACGGGTTATTAGATGCAGCGATTTTATCTTCTTTTTTTTTGCGCATGCGCCTTAACCTTGACTCGAGGCTAGTATCGACCTCGAATCATTCCACTAACAATACGTTTCAGAATTTGTCTAGACTTTTTCCTAGAAACCGAACCACAAGAAAAACACGCGACCAACTAAACATAATCTGCCACAACATGCAAACAGTTTGGATACATCATAAAACCAGTGGAGGAGAGGCTCGGAGGGGCATTGCCCCTTCCCCCCCAACTTAACCGGTGAAATGAGTTTGATCACTCTTTAATTAATTCCAGTCTCTGCTATTTTCAACTATGAAGCTGGAAGATGGCCTTTTATCAAATTCTAAATAGCTTCTAGATATATAAGATTTTCAACAACCAAACAAGGGCCATTCCAAACACATATATTTTTATTAAATTGCCCGAGGACAACTCCAATTAGATAATGGAGGCATCAAATTATCAAAAATTGACAGGGAAAGACTACTTCAGATAGTTTCTAGGGGAAACCATACCAATTAGTTTCTAAGGGCATCTGATTATCAATAAAATTCATATGACTACTTTAAATATCTTATAAGGGCATCCCATTTTCAAGAAAATATATACTTATATACATATTATTTTTTTCAAATTTCTTAGTCTTAAATAAAATGAATTCTACCTATGATAAACGTTACAATGTATCATGATTATTCCATGAAATCTTATATCATCCCTCAAAAATCTTCTCAGCAACTAACTTAGGCACTAAACGAATAGTGGACATTTATGCCTATGCTTCAAATCGTAAAATAGAAGATAACCAACTTTTTTTAAACTAGAAATGTTTGAAAAATACGAGACATTTTGCGTTCCCGGCCGCCCATCGCGACGGGGGTATAAAAATAGAAAATACGGAACCATCCTGCAAAATACAGGATGGGTGGTAGCCCTATTAACATACATATGACTACCAACAATAGCCGGATATTGTGTGTGGAACAATGCCGCGTGTCTACAACTGTAGGGACAACAATAGCACGATAGCTTATGTGTAACAATACCACTTGGCAACAATGTAATCTCCACTATGTTGCTCTCAATTATCTGATATCTTTTAGTCATAAATAGCCGTAAGCCAACAATGTATCTACACTTATCTTATAACAACATTCGACGAATTTGGCTACGTGTAAGCCAACGATATAATATATACAGTACTTCCAATACTAGTTTGATTTTTCTGTAGAAAATACAAAAATATGTCGGTATTGTGATCTACATTCTCCTGTCAGCAATAGTACGTGTTTGTTCGACAAAAACCATGTCACCGACGATAGGCTAATTAATTTTGTTTCTGTAAAGTAAATACAATATAGGTTACTTGCTATGTAATTTATATTAGGATGTTATCAACACGGGCGCCTCGTGAAATATATTGGAAGGCTGGCGGGTGTGAGACAGGGATTTTCCCAACTCTAGGAATTTTGAAAAAAAACAACACGTGACCAAGTGACAGGAGTAACGTTGAGAACACCGGTGGAAGGGGGTGGGGGGGATATGGGGGAATGGAATTCCCTCCAGTTAATAGGAGGGACAGGGGTTTTCCCCCCGGGTAAATTGTAAAATTTGAGGCGATAATTGAGTCTTGAATCGAGGTTTTAAGCAACTGTATTTTTAAAGTTGTTAATGATGGATTTTTCCAAGTTAGAAGTGTTGTTTTAGCATTCACCATCATTGCGTGTAGGTAAACTAACGAGTTTTGGCTCGAGTCGGTAAATTTAAAATTTCTCTATTTCTCTATACAAATCTTCGGTAAAGAACTTTCATCCAAAGTACTATGGTACAGAGTAATTTTAGAATGTCCCAGCTCAAGATCTCGACTCTCCACAAAATTCCCAGCTTTCAAATTTCCCCCCCAATATTTGGGGTAGGTTAACCCCTTTAACCCCCTTCGTTTAAGTGTAACCCTACTGGTCATCAATAGAATGGTGGCATGTATGTTGGTACCATCCATTACATATCATGAAAATTTAAAACATGTATGTAATTATTTTATTATATCGTGTTTAAATGTAAAGTTAATGTAATTGAAACAGTAAATTAAAAACTAGAAATGTTATATATTACTGTTCAGTATTGTTGTTGGACGCCACTCTGGAATTGTGAAAAAAAAAAGTGTTTATTTTCTTCTATATAGTACCGGTAGTTGTCTTTTTTGAAGATAGGTCTTGTAACCTCTGGATCTTGATTAATTTATAATTTTCATTCTTTCTAATAATTTTATTTATATTTAGCACGGTAATTTTAGCTTTTAATAAGTAAGAGAGAGAGAGGCGAGAGATGGATAAGGTAACGTAGGTCGGTACCGTTTCTTGTACAATGTGAGAATGATTAAACAAGAGTAATCATTTATTAAAAGGTTCGTTTCTTGATATTTCCATACCGCTATAATGGTTGACGCAGAAAAAACCAACCTTTCACTTCACTTGATAACATTACTGTTACTGAAATGGGTTTCTTAAAACACTTAGTGGAACATCGACTCAGGAAAGTTTCAAATGTTCGCCTTGTTTTCGTCAAAGGACGCCGTGGAGAGTTCCTTTTTTTCCAATAATATCTAATTCCAAAAAAATTGCTACCGGTATTTCAAAACAAGGAATATCCCAAACCTCTTTGGATTTAAGTAAACATTTAAATAACTTTTTTTCTTTGCAAGCTTAACTGTAGCAAAAGCTACACACGTAATATAATGTAAAATACAATTTTAAAACAATGGTAAAGAGTATTGGGTACCGTGATATTATATCTGCATTTTATTTCAACTCGACGTTTGATAGATAACGTCATCTACAGACGATAACTGGTTTTAAGTTCTATCAGTTCCTGACATGGCCGCTTTGAGCTTGAGCACTTCTGTAGCAATCTTTCATAAAATAAACTACCTGTGATTGTGAACTATGATTGCTATTTGAAATGATTCAATGCACAAATAGATGAATAGTTTTAATAACTACTTCAGAACTTTTGTTATATAATTTAGATACTGTTAGCGAAAGAAGGCATTATTTTCCCATAGAAAAAGCAGAAGTTGTAAAATTAACACGTAAAGGTTAACGTGTTGTATCGACATTGAGACGAAGCAATAATTAAAGCAATAAAAAAATCATATTTTTCTTTAGTAAATAAAAAATAAATGTATATATTAAAATAGTGGGGAAATAAAATAAAAATAGGTAAGGTGGTGAAATAAAATCATAGTAAAGTAAGAAATGTGATTTATATTGTGCTAAGGCACAATAAAATAAAGTTAAATAACAAAAGTATGGTAGAATATTCACTATGTATCTATTATGAACTCCATGATAGAACATTATTTGTTCAAATTTTTTGTGCACTATGCGTTAATCACTATTCAATATTAATTATGAGTTTTACATGAATATAAACCTAGCCTACCACGAAAGGTGGCGAGTTTACCATTAATAAAAAAACGCACAATGATACAGCTTATAGGATAATGCCATTCTAAAATTATTATTATTATTATTATTATCTTTATTTACAGAGCGAAATTAGAGCATAATCCTTCGCTTACATTTAACCATGTCTTAAGTTGACATTACATTGCATTTATCAAAATATTATCATTAAATAAAACTCAGGAGACAAGTATTTGAGGAAAACATATACATGGACATAAAGCATATAAAACATTGAAATGAGATGAACACGTACAAAACCAGCAACCAAAACAGTAATCAACTCAAACAAAGTTTCTCTTCGTCAGTAGTGTGTAGAGAGAGAATAAAATAAAATAAAATTAGTAAACATTCTCACACCAAATGTGCACACACTCGCACACACATGGATTTGCCGCAGCTTACACACTGGAAATATAGATATATTGGTTAAAGTAAAGCCGTTACTCTTCATTGTGAACACACTATAAATTGCTCTTCTGGGTTTCACATTATTAACTAAAATTGGTTGACTTGAGCTAAATAAAGATATTAATTTTTTTTTTTAAATTTAGGAGTGGAACTTTTATTAAAATTTGAGACTAATTGAAAAAAGTAGCTTTTAAGGTAAATATATATTTAGATCTAATATTAATATACACTTGTTTTTTCTATTTAACTTTCTATCTATAATATATTTGAAATAATAAATTACGATCACACATTAATTTAAAGTCTACATGTTTTTGAAGCACCTTAAGCAGTTTTTTCTCCAACCTCAATAGGTGCTGTAGTTGATTGATACGCTAAATAGAGTTGCTCATTAGCGAAAGAATACAGGTCAGAAACTTATCAATGATTGAATTAAAACAATTTGTATTTTGTTTATTGTGTTTTAACAAGCCAATATTTTTTAATTGGATATTTGAGTTTGGTTTCCATATAAGTGTCTATTTTTATTAAAATAATGTTCGAACAGTGCTGAAATGAAGTTTACATTGCCGGCATGTGTATTTAGTTCTCGTTTAAATTATAATGTGATGGTTGCAATTAATGAAGTGAAGTGCCGATTTGCTGATATTCGTTGTTGGCTAGGATACAATACATGACACTCCTAACATAATATGAAAATTGCGATGTGTCAATGAAGCTCAAGTTGTGCTAGCTTACAGCAGAGGTAAACATCTATCAGTATCCCATTAATGTGGGAATGTCTCAGAGCAAAGGCTTTCTTCACAGCCATTTTGAAATATTGAGCTTTGCTGCTATATTTTAGAAGTTGTAGTTCGAGACTCGTAATTGAAATATAAACTACATGACAGATTTCCCATCTAATTTAGTCTGATAGTCTATCTGTTGAAACGCCACTGAAGCTGTTCGCCCTAATTAATAAGATAACAGTATTAATATTAGTTTCATAATAGCCCACTCCCAAGGTTTATATCATTGTCCCAATAAGCAAATAAGGATTCATGCCATAAGTTACAAACTGCTAACACAACCTTAACTCTCCCCTGACAATAAATACTAGAAATATCACACACAAACAAATACTTTCGAGACTCCTTCATTGCATCAATCTTTGAAATTAAACTTGTTGTTTTATAACTGGGCAGGTTTACCTAGAGATACCAAAGTCGAGTAATTATTAGGTTAGATATTGTATGCTAAAGCACATATCAGACAAGTAGTCTATTCATAACGATTGCATACCACTATAGTCTAATCAATTTTTAATTAACTATCCCCATTTTTAATTTTGAAAGAAACCCATTAGGCCTAGTAAAGGCCCTGAAACAAAATCCGTAGGTCCGTGGTCCATAGCCCTTAAGAAATTGATTGCTCTGGCCACACAGAGTCCTTATCCATATGTCCTTACTTCGTAGAAGTTGTTCAACTTTAACTTTCTACGGACTACCAATCACATATGAGTAAATATGTGCATGCGCATTGAAATAAAAGAACGAATGGCGGTGAGAGGATCCGTCGCTATGGAAACATACAAAGCAAAAAGATGGCTACACGTGGAGCTATCACAGTTTTTTTTTTCTAAAAATCTAAACACCCCCAGGAAGAGCGGCTTCTAGGAAAATGTTTTCTGAAAAATACCAAGTTCTCTTAAATATTGGCTTTGCTTTTGTAGGTTCAACAACTTTATCAAAAATATTAAAAATGCTTGTTTTGTTTTCATCCAAAATACTAGTACATCCGTTTTGCATTTTTAGGTTATTGCAAACATTTATTCTAAGTTTGATAGTTAAAATCGAGCTATAAATATATTCCTTGTGATTGTACTTAACTTACATTTTAGTATATACTGGAAGTTTTCTCAACAAAGCTGTTTTTGGTTTCTTTAATTCTTATATTATGATCAGCTGACTGCTTGACGCTCGCTCCTTGCTGTAGACAATTTTATTTCAAATGTTTTGGTTGGATGAAATTTCTTAGTAGATCATTGGTTGAAACGGGTCACGTGATTACAGATATTGACTCTTTAATCGCGAGATAATTTCATATTGACCAGGAGTACGGACCTACGGATATGGAGGTTATGCTGGGGTCTTAGATAGTCTTTTATTACTGTTTTTATGTTTTTGATGGATAATATTTTGGTGGTGGTATTCTTTGTGTGAATGTCAGCCACAGGTTTTATTTGTTGTACACCAACACTAAAAAAATGTATTAGCTTATTTGATTGTTATTATTACAAGTTGAGCTTGAGAACAAAGGCCAATGCTTAGAGGTGAATAAATTTAAGGAAAAAATCTGATTCAAACAAAACTTACAAAAAAGAACTCCATGGTGTGTGCTCGAAAGCAAGCTATACCGACCGAGTGGCCGTCGTCGCTAGTGAGGGTAGTGCCAACATTTCCAGATAGGGTGTCCAGTAGCGCGGGAACGTTTTTATTTGGGGAGAAGGGGGTTGACATAATCCTCTCATAGAGGATAACATTTTCGGGATTAAAAAATGACCAGGAAAAGGTAATATTTTGTGCATTTTTCTAATTTATTTTAGGCATGCCAAACGTTGGAAAAAATAGGCCAACACATAAAACAAATTAAGAAAAATTATATCTGATGCAGATCAACTAAAAGTTATGAAACACTAAAAATTAAAATAAATTTCCAAACGACTTTTGACAAATATTTGTTACCAGCTATAAAACCACTAATTAGTTTTGCAATTTCAAGCTTGTCGAGCCTCTAAGGGTATGCATTAAGCGGACACAAGTTGCCTCATCGTAGAGCGAAGATAGTTTTTTATGCACTCGACTGAGTTTGACCTCGTTACTGACCCACAGCTTCACAGAAGAATCTGGAAGCGCCGGGGATCGAACCCGGGACCTCTGGATCCATAGTCAGGAACTCTGACCACTAAATCAGATAGATAGTAGGCTATAAGTAAAATAAAAAAAGTTTCCTATATTTACACGAAGCGTACTATAACTGATTTCTTTAGCACACTTTAGTGTGCATGTAGTGTGCTCTATCATCCATTTGCGCTCTCCATATATTTACTCTAATGGGGTTGGAATGAAGAAGATACGATTTAGAGGAAATGTATCCACATATACGCGGAGGGAAAGTGGGAAACTATTCACACCTTACTGAGATTTGAACCCGGTTCTCGATGTTACCAATCATTGTGAGAATGATGCACTAAACCATGTGACCACCAAGGTGGACATTGTATTTCAATAAACTGCGACCTGTTTGAGTGTAACACCAAACTAAGTAAACTTTACCCAGATAATATCTCCCTTTTTACGGTCTGTGATTGGACCTTCCATTGCGATAAGTGTTTAATTCTGTCAAACTTTGTACGTTTATTACAGTAGCCTCATGGCTTCTTTGGTGTTGACTGACAGCTCACAGCTGACAGCTTACGGCTTTGAAAAGCTACCAGACCAAATTATGTATCCCCTGCCGGACTAAATGATTTGCAAAAACATGTGTTTAGCTGCTTTCATTTCTGACGGTCAAAATTTATGTATATACCTAAATGTTGACTTTCAGAAGTCAGCTGTGAGCTGTCAGTCAGCACCAAAGAAGCCATGGGGCTACTATAACTGGTCTAACTTAAAATATTGTACACTCAATTTCCCGTACAGGCTTGGTATTCTTGTAAGTTGTTGCAGCTATTTGAAGATGCTCTCAGTAATGCGCTGGTGCAACATAACTCACGGAAAGCAACAAATTTGTCCATATTTCATGTCTAAATTCACTGTTACAGATCATGCGACATTTTGGTACAGATCATGCGACATTTTGTTACAGATCATGCGACATTTTGTTACAGATCATGCGACATTTTGATACAGATCATGCGACATTTTGGTACAGATCATGTGATATGAAGTAGGGACCAGTGAAGATCGGCGCAAGATGGTGTTTCTCCTCGACTCCATGTGCCGACTGTGCATGTCCCAAGAAGGAATTCTCTACCCGATCTTCTTCCAAGATGGCAGCGGGGGACCCACGCACAACCTGCCCGGAAAGATAATGACCTTTGCGGCGGTCAAGGTCAGCAGGACTGTCTTGTTTTCGTAGTTGGTGAGGTCAGACAGGCTTGAGATGTGTCTACATCAGCTCTTAACTTAGTATATTTACTTCTCTTGACCGAGAGTCTTTTCATGATAGGTTTTTACCTGGATTACAGTTCAAAAATAATGTGTTTGAGTTTTGCGTTGCCAACACTTGTAAAAGATCACTTTTTTTTGTTATAAGTGTTAAATTTTTTAGTAACATGTTATATTTTACATTTAAAATATTGTAAACTTAAGTTTTCTTACACTGTTTCATAATTTTTTAACAATTTCATTTTAACCAATCTGAAACAATATTTTAAACATAATTAAAAGTACTTATTATTTTAATACAGGCATCGTATTTACTTCATAAAAAGAAAATACTTGTCATTTTTTATTTAAATAATACATTATTTTATCGTATTTAAAAATATTTAACTAAATAAAATATTTTTATCCACTGCACGGGTGCATCATTGTAAAGAACTTGCTTCCGTCAAGTTCAATTACAAGGTTTAAATTTGTCGGTCGCCATTTTTAAGCTATGTTCGTTATACCTTTTGTGGAAGTGCTGTGATTAATAATTTTTTTCAGTGGAATAAAACTGTAAATAAGCTTTGTGTCCAACCTCAAATACATATATAAATAATATTGGTCTAAATTACTGTGGTCAACTATCACATTCTTACATTACCAAACATTTTCATCACAGTTATCTAAAGTGACAGATGTCAGCTGTTGGCGTAGGGATATATTAGAGATTATTTCTAGTAACCTTTTGAGCTGTAATCCAAGTAAACTAAGGTCGTGGATGTATTATAGTGCTCCATTTCCATCTTATAAGCTCCACTAGCCATGTACAATTAACTGTATGAGAATTTGCGTACCTCCATATTACCGTATTTACTGACACATTTGACCCCCACCCCAAATTATCTATTTATAGGAAAAATCACATTAGACTTGGGTAAAGAACAGCATTAACTTGATTCATTTAAGTTCCAAGCAGCTGTGGAACCATATTATATAGGGATTAATATATTTTATTAAAATAATGAAATCATACTTGTATCTACAGGGCTCATTTTTGTCCTACTACTGAGGAAAAACTGTTTTTTCTACTTTTTGACCTCCAGAAGAAAGACACCATTTTGTTAAGAGTGGATCTTCCTTTTTGCTGGTAAATTAGCATAACAAAATATCATATAATGTGTCGCGCTGTTTGAATAAATTTGATGTATGCCCGAACGCTTGTACAGTATCTTTGAAATTCAATGGTTATAAAATTGTTTTTGGAGGTGGGTGTTATAATGAACTATTTCCAACTAGAATAAGCTAAATTAAAAGGTCTGTTAACAAATAGCTCAAACTTCACTAGAAGCTCTGAGCAAAAAACTGTGAGAAAGTGACTCTGCTTTTGAGAAAATAAGAAACAAACAAAATCAAATTCAAAAGAGGAAGACTACAATGTTGCACTACTTTTGTGCAAGTCAATATGAATCAGAAATTTAAAAACAACTGAAAGAGGGATTTTTTGTGTGTGCGCATATAACCCTAATGGGTAGTAAGACGCGGGGATAAAAAATATATTTTTTATTATGATGGTTCACAGATTATTATTTAATATATTTTATTTTTATGTTGAAGAGTCATCTTTTGATGATAATGAACATCATTATTGTAATAATTACTGTTTTGTTTCACTCTCATTATTTCCTAGTTTGGATTTGTAATGAAATGGGAAAGTAAAATAAATATTGTACTCAAGAGAAAATAAATTAAATAGGGGAGGGGGGATAAAAGGAGGATTGTAAGGGGTTGATGGTGGTTGAGCATTCCTCCTTTATTCTTTTATAAAATACTTTTTCTTATTTTTTGCTGCAGGCCCAATAACATAAAACATTGTTCTTAATTAAAATGTTGTTTTTAATTATTTATTTTATTTTGGCACTATGAGCTGAATATAGTGTTTTTAACAGGTCCTACTTTTTGAGACCCAAAATATGCTAAGCCCTGGTATCAGAATCCGGGCAATGTCGGAAACCACAAGTCCTTACGGTCCATTAATAATATCTGTTGCGTACTACCAATAACCAACAAAAAAATAACACTGACCTTGACAGAACATTTTTCAAGTACCTATTTGAATAAAAGATGTCTTACAAATTTGAGGAAACCAGGCCTACTTGTTACAGTCATATTTTCATTGGAAGTCCATTATTTGAAAACTGTAAACTCATGTTGCTCGACTAGAAAGGGGGGGGGGGAGTACAGTTGTATTTACATTCTTAGCCCGTTTAATCAATGGTGTAACCCACTTTGGGGGCTGCATTGTCTAAGGCGCTGCTTTAACACACACTTAGACTACCGATGACGGGGAGATTGAGGTTTTAATCTCGTAAGGGTGTACTTGGGTGTTTAAAAAAAGGGGGGGGGTTCCATTCTCCTCCCACACAAATGTGGGTACATTTCCTCTAAATATAACCTTCATCATCCCTAAAACTGTTAGCGTAATTAGTACTTAAGTGCAAAACCTGAACGGGTAAAGATAAATCAATCATACAGCAAACTTTATAATTAATAAATCAAAAAGACATATTTCTAGGATGCCAAATCTGAGTGACTTTCAATCAATTTTGGGGGTCGAAAGTTGGGGCTTGCCTAGAAGTGTACTTGCCAGATTATGTCACCCGCCGGTAATGTACCCCGCAGGTGTTTGAAGGAGACGGTCTCCCCACGCTGATATGCCAGCAGTGTATACACCAAGTTAACCGCTCATACGACTTCAAGATGCAATGCGAGCGTTCGGACGCTATGCTGCGGCAATACGCAAACAACACTAATTCCTTCCAGGTAAGTTCAAACCCAACTCTCTTATTGTCAAATGCTCGCCTGTTCCTTTAGGTTAAAAGTTAATATTGTTGTTTTGAAGCTTATCAAATCACCACTAGTTTAGTCACGTTCTTAATCTACCACTCAACAAATTGGTTTTATTGTTCAGTTTATATTTTCATTACCGTTAAAATGTGCCGAGATAACAACATTCATCCATTTTTTCTGACTCTACAGCTAAGTTCTCTCTAATTGTTAAGTTGTAGAAAATAAAGCACAAACAAAAGTAAAAACACTAACAGAAATTTACTAATACTTTATATTGATGCCACCATGGCATCTTTGTTCAAGATGTGCTCATCAAAATAGTAAAGTGTTTGTAAATATGTGATATTGTTTTTACTTTTATTTGTGCTACATTTTCCTTCTAATCAATCATATTTATTTAACAGCACATTATAATTTGCCTAATGCACTAATTTCACGCATATAAACTTTCAAAGTGTTACAAACATTATTATTTTCACTAAACACTTTAAAACGCAACTTAATAGAGTTCACTTAGACCACTTGTATTCCATTGCTGGGACACTTTCTCTGTATTCCATTGCTGGAACACTTTCTCTGTATTTCATTGCTGGAACACTTTCTCTGTATTCCATTGCTGGAACACTTTCTCCGTATTCCATTGCTGGAACACTTTCTCTGTATTCCATTGCTGGAACACTTTCTCTGTATTCCATTGCTGGAACACTTTCTCTGTATTCCATTGCTGGAACACTTTCTCTGTATTCCATTGCTGGAACACTTTCTCTGTATTCCATTGCTGGAACACTTTCTCTGTATTCCATTGCTGGAACACTTTCTCTGTATTCCATTGCTGGAACACTTTCTCTGTATTCCATTGCTGGAACACTTTCTCTGTATTCCATTGCTGGAACACTTTCTCTGTATTCCATTGCTGGAACACTTTCTCTGTATTCCATTGCTGGAACACTTTCTCTGTATTCCATTGCTGGAACACTTTCTCTGTATTCCATTGCTGGAACACTTTCTCTGTATTCCATTGCTGGAACACTTTCTCTGTATTCCATTGCTGGAACACTTTCTCTGTATTCCATTGCTGGAACACTTTCTCTGTATTCCATTGCTGGAACACTTTCTCTGTATTCCATTGCTGGAACACTTTCTCTGTATTCCATTGCTGGAACACTTTCTCTGTATTCCATTGCTGGAACACTTTCTCTGTATTCCATTGCTGGAACACTTTCTCTGTATTCCATTGCTGGAACACTTTCTCTGTATTCCATTGCTGGAACACTTTCTCTGTATTCCATTGCTGGAACACTTTCTCTGTATTCCATTGCTGGAACACTTTCTCTGTATTCCATTGCTGGAACACTTTCTCTGTATTCCATTGCTGGAACACTTTCTCTGCATTCCAGCGCTTGGCACATTTTTTCTCTATATTTCAGCACTCCATATCGGGTCCCCAAGAGAACGCTCCGGCGACCAATGGGGGAGGTCGAGAGAACTGTGAGCTTGTGAGTGGGTCCAGCAATGGCTCGGCGAGTAGTGTTTGTTTCACCCACGAGTCACCAGAGAGCAGCAGTGGAGGCTCTATGACCTACGTGCTTCAAGAGCTCGTCCCAATGAAGGTATTATTATTATTATTAGCATTGTGTCTTAATGGCTGCTCAGTTTATACACTTGTGTACTAATATTGTTGTTTTAGGGATTAGGAGGGCTATATTTAGAGGAAGTGTACCCACATTTTTGTGAAGGTAAAGTGAAAAACTGTTTTGGAAAAAGCATTCTCGGTACACGCGACCGAGATTTGAACTTTGACCTCCCCGTCATTGGCAATCTAGTCTAATGCAAGAATAGCGCCTTAGACCATGCAGCCACTGAATTGGATATTCTTTATTCAATTAACCAACAAACTCATTCATCATTTAAACGACATTCTCATTTGTTCTTCATCAATCAGAAGGAAATCCCATTCATCCTACATCATCAATATTAACATACTATTTCATTCATCTAATAGATTTAATCTCTCTATTGGTTATCATATGAAGGGTGGCTACGAATATATTGACTAAGCACCGGCGAACGGCCGATAGGGGTGAGCATGAGTGTGATACGTAATAAATAAACACATCTTGAAACATGTCTGTTCATGAGGAAGCTAGGGATAGGTGACATACTTTGTAAGTGCGGCAATGAACTTTCAGAGTGAGTATTGGCTAGTCTTTGATAACAGCGTGATTTCCATGGACGCTTGATAATGTTACAACTGTGCGTTAGCCATTTAAATGTTCTAATGTTGTAAATTTGCTATTGATTTTTATAAATACCCGAAAAATAATATTACAGACTTTTTTTTTTGTTTTGATAAATTGTAAAATAGTAAAAAGTGTGAATTTTTTCTTCTCTCCTAATAACATTGGTTTAAAAGTTATCAAACTGATAATAGAAACTACTTTGTTGTAGGTCGACACAACCTTTCCTTTGATCCTCCTAAGTCGATACAACCTTTCCTTTGATCCTCCTCGGTCGACACACCCTTTCCTTTGATCCTCCTCAGTCGACACAACCTTTCCTCTGATCCTCCTCGGTCGACACAACCTTTCCTTTGATCCTCCTCAGTCAACACACCCTTTCCTTTGATCCTCCTCAGTCGACACAACCTTTCCTTTGATCCTCCTCGGTCGACACACCCTTTCCTTTGATCCTCCTCAGTCGACACAACCTTTCCTTTGATCCTCCTCGGTCGACACAACCTTTCCTTTGATCCTCCTCGGTCAACACAACCTTTCCTTTGATCCTCCTCAGTCGACACACCCTTTCCTTTGATCCTCCTCAGTCGACACACCCTTTCCTTTGATCCTCCTCAGTCAACACACCCTTTCCTTTGATCCTTCTCGGTCGACACAACCTTTCCTTTGATCCTCTTCGATCGACACAACCTTTCCTTTGATCCTCCTCGGTCGACACAACCTTTCCTTTGATCCTCCTCGGTCGACACACCCTTTCCTTTGATCCTCCTCAGTCAACACACCCTTTCCTTTAATCCTCCTCAGTCGACACAACCTTTCCTTTGATCCTCCTCGGTCGACACAACCTTTCCTTTGATCCTCCTCAGTCGACACACCCTTTCCTTTGATCCTCCTCGGTTGACACACCCTTTCCTTTGATCCTCCTCGGTTGACACACCCTTTCCTTTGATCCTCCTCGGTTGACACAACCTTTCCTTTGATCCTTCTCGGTCGACACAACCCTTCCTTTGATCCTCCTCAGTCAACACACCCTTTCCTTTGATCCTCCTCGGTCGACACAACCTTTCCTTTGATCCTCCTCGGTCGACACAACCTTTCCTTTGATCCTCCTCGGTTGACACAACCTTTCCTTTGATCCTCCTCGGTCGACACAACCTTTCCTTTGATCGTCCTCAGTCAACACACCCTTTCCTTTGATCCTCCTCAGTCGACACAACCTTTCCTTTGATTCTCCTCGGTTGACACAACCTTTCCTCTGATCCTCCTCAGTCGACACAACCTTTCCTCTGATCCTCCTCAGTCGACACAACCTTTCCTTTGATCCTCCTCAGTCGATACAACCTTTCCTCTGATCCTCCTCAGTCGACACACCCTTTCCTTTGATCCTCCTCAGTTGACACAACCTTTCCTTTGATCCTCCTCGGTTGACACAACCTTTCCTCTGATCCTCCTCAGTCGACACAACCTTTCCTTTGATCCTCCTCAGTCGACACAACCTTTAGTTTGATCCTCCACTGTCTTGTGTGTTGTAGCTTGAGAAGGAATCACCCCTCACCAACATGGTGTCGCTCTTGGGGGGCAATGAGCCGCCCAATGGATACATTCTCCAGGATCTGGCTCCACCCCCTCTTCCTCCTTGGAGACTAACTCCCAACACTGCTCAATTTACCGGCTACACCTCCACGACACAGACCCAGACATTGGTGAAGGAGGAAATCAAGACAGAGCCTTCAGGGGACGAAGAACGAGACATGTACCAGTGCCCACTTTGTGACAAAAGCTTTGACGAGGGAAAACATTTTGAGGGTCATATTCGGTCTCACATGGGTTCGGGCAACGTGTGCCCTGTGTGTCACAAGCAGTTTGCCGGAAACAACTCCCTCAGGGTGCATGTGGGGATCCATGCCCGCGTCAAGCCTCACGCGTGTCCTACTTGCGGGAAATGCTTTGCCCAAAAGGGCCAGCTCAAGGTTCACACGAGACTACACACGGGCGAACGACCGTACGAGTGTCACATATGCCAGGCGGCTTTCTTCCAGATGGTGTCGCTATCGAACCACATCAAGCGTAATCACACGGGCGAGACACCCTTCAAGTGCATGCTTTGTGGCAAGAGCTTTCCTTCCAAGAGTGTTCTTACGGGTCACATCAACATCCACACTCGGCGCTATGAGTGTCCTGTCTGTCGTGAACTCTTCACTCGCAAGAAGTATCTCAGCGGCCATCTTAAGTTGCGACATGCCAAGAGCTGAGGTATGGCCTTGTATGGCTACTGCCCGCCGGCTGTGGTTGTACATGGACTATGATCAGTACTTGTCAACATTTTATTATTTCAACAGTTCTCTGTTATTTTGTTATAAGTTTTAATAACTGGTTGCAGATACAAATGAAGACTCGTTGAATGTCATCAAATATTTTCACTCTTCTAATAGCTCAAACCTGTTCATTTTCAACAGTCTGAGGCTGAATTTACACAAGCAAAACCATATTGTTTATTTAACCTAGCCTGTTCTATCCGGATGAATAAGAATGATGTGATCTGTTGGTAACTCTTAATATTTTATTACTTGGATCAATGCCTAAGACCAACCAAAACCTAATACCGGCCTTGGCAGCAATTTTTCAGTAATTTTCAACCAAAGGTGACCTGGCGGTTTAGGGGTAAGGTGTAAGACTTCTATGCTGGCGGCCGGGGTTCAATCCTCGGTCCCGGCATAGATTTATCTAATTACCAAACCCTTCCTTCACCTCTGACAAAGGGAATGCCAGGCCTCCACCGTGGTTCGGATTCCACGTTAAACTGTAGGTCCTCCATTTCATCTCACAATCACCCTAACATTATACTTAAGCGTAAGTGCGTATAACCCGAACGAGTAGTAAGACGCGGTGCTAATAATAATAATTTTCAACCACCTTAATATGACAAACATCTAGGCCCCTAGTTTTTGAAACTTGCAAGTATACAATCGATAGTGGATCACTCGATACTTGCTCATAATCTTGAAAAGACCTAGTTTAGAAACCTAACTTTACGCTATCAACTTGCAAGAGGAATTCAACTCCCCAGCAAAACACTGCGAGACAGGGCTTGTCTATTGAATATCGAGTCGAGTAGCAACACAAGATGGATGTGTTTCTCTCCCTCTTCATTTGAAGATTTCTAAGAATCGTTAGAAGAAAATCTCCGTTGTAGAAAAATATTAACAAAAGAAAAACACTTTGTTTTGGCAATGCAATCCTTCAATACCGTTATGTGGTTTGTTTATGTGAAAGACACTGACTTTTACACACGCAATTAGCTATCTTGGGTTTCTACTAAACTTAGAGGTTGTGGGTTCAATTCTTGTTGCGTCCAGCCTTATTACTTTTTTTAAGGGTGTGCAAAGTCCACTTTTTCAATTTGAAGTGAACTCAAATCGAATATATGAAATGTGCTCGAAGCTGATTTGAACTTTGAATATTTTGTTAGTTGTTTTAAAATTTTGGTTATTTAAAGTCATATCTTAGCACCGCGTCTTTTTTTTTTTTTGTATTTTTGTGGAGGGGGAGAGGAGAATTATTTTAGAAAAACGACCCGCATTACACTCGATCGGAATTCAAACCCTACTCTCCCTGTCATAGGCAGTCTAGTCTAACACGAGAGTGACACCTTAGACCATGCTGCCACTCGAGCAGGCTATTTATATTACTTTATGTGCTAAAATTACTTGAAAAGGGTTTTATTGCATAATTGTTTGTAATATTTCATTATATTATTATTATTATTATTATTATTAGCACCACGTCTAATAAATCGGAACAGCAATAATTGTTCATAAATTATTTTATTGGCAAAGATCCGAAGCTGATATTTGTTTTTAAGCCAAGTTAAAGCTTTACACACCCCTACTATATATATTTTTTATTTCTAAATCTTTTCTTAAAAAGCTCAATGGTAGTTGAGCCTATTTTAATTTGGGCCACCTCATTTTTAAACATATTTATGTTTAAAATATAAAGCTGTATTAATAGTCTAATAGAATTGACAAGTATTTTTTATTCAGATAAAATCTGAGTGTCAGAGGATTGATTTTAGGATCTCTTGAGTTTGAAGAGAAATGTTCTATCACTTAAGCTACAATATATTCATTTTGAATAACATTAAGTTAATACTTCTATCATTTTCACAATTTTCAAGACAATTTAGTCGCAACAAAGAAAAGATTTAAAACCAATTAATAAAAACAACCAAATTGTTTTGCACAGTGCACTCAATAGAATAAAAGTTTTTTTTTACATATTTTGCACAATGGTGCATCTCACGCCGTTATAACCTTTGGTTTTCCAGTGTTACCTGTTTAAAAACTCTTGTCGCTAACGAATAACCGGCATTCCTTAACCTACTGACTCGCTTAACGGAAACATCTCAAAACTAGCACTGTTCCGTTTCGGCCTGCAGCTGGCAAGATCCTGTCTTGCGACAACTTGAATCGCTAGTGAATTTTTCTAGTATAATATATCAAAAACTAGGGGTCCTGTTTGCATTTTCACTCCCTCCGTGCAAACTGACATTCGTTAACACCAGCTTCATGTAAACACTGCCTTTTATTTAAAAATGGTTATTTAATAGATCACTCCTAAAGAGTCCTGTAAAGCAGCGGGTGTAGGCCGGGGTCAAACTCGGCCTCGCGAGGACAGGTGAGCATCTACTCGAATAAATAGGTAGCAACTTTGGTCTAGAAAACTGAGATTAACGGTTAGAAGGCTCATTGGGCTGACTACATGAGCAAATGTTGGCATTGTCATCGCTAATGGCAGTGGCCACTTGGTGTAGTTCGCTTGAGGGCTCAGACCAAGGAGTTTTAGGTCACGTCTAAAGAGTCAATAGAAAATGCTTCATAATGTTTGAAAATGTTATGGTGGTTTGTAATGTTTGTTTGAGGATGTTACGGTTGTTTGGAACTTTTTATTTGAATATGTTGCAATGGTTCGTTATGTTCGTTTGAATATACTACTCTGGTTTGAATATGTTACGGACGGTTCGTTATGTTTGTTTGAAGATGTTATGGTGGATTGATGTTGCGATGGTTCGTTATGTTAGTTTGAAGATGCTGCTGTGGTTTGAATATGTTGCGGCGGTTTATACTGTTTGGTTAGTGATGCCGTGAAGGTGTTTATGGCGGTTATCACCATAGCGTAACCATATAACTTATTGCATAGTAATTATAACATTTGTGGTTCACAACTAGGGCATACTTTCTGGTACAAATTATCATAGACATTATTGTAATTACAATAATACCATTACTATAATTGTTTGATATTCCAATATGTATTTTTTACTTTTTATAATTTTCTAGACTTATGTGTTCCTTTTAATCGTTAAGTTATTATTTGATAGTTGTGTAGTTGATATCACTTGCTCTTATAAAACACTGTGTGGAAAAAAAAATTGTAAAATAATTTTTAAAATATTTGTATTACTAATCATAGTATTTATTTATTTATTAATTCCGGCTAGCTTAGTGGTACAAAGATTGAGATTCTTGTGCATGGATTTATTTTTTTTGTGCACAGTTTTGTTTACCATTCCTTTTTCACAAAATAATTTATTTCCCAAGTGACTTGGATGCAAGAAACTTGGGCCAGAAAAGCTAACTCTGTGACGCAGTTTACAAAGTTAAAACATTGTTGAAACATAATTAATTTAGTCAAATCTGTTGTTTTAACCTGGTCGATACATTTGAGTGCACCTTCTTTTTTAAAAGGTGATTTCAGTATCAATTGATATTTATTTAAAAAAAATATTGCTGTCCTTTGAAAATATTAAATGTTACATTTAAAACAAATAGTTTTCTTAAAGCTGAGGTAGTTTGTGAGTGCATGTCTGTTTTAGTTTTTAATGAGATTTGTTCAATTTAAGGATGCATATAGGCTCAAGGTAGATTATCCATCACCGTGCTCGAGTCTAACCCACTGCGGAGCTGTCTAATGATTACAGAGTTACACTCAGGGGGGGTATTATGCCGTCATATTTAATTTATAAGAGATGTGATAAAATGTGTGTTATATAGAGTTGGGTCGAAACCACTTTTTTTATTAATCGGAATCTTAATTTTATCTTCCAATCTCAAATTTAAATCCAAATCTTGTAAAAAAAATTATGAACATTAAAGGAATTATAAATATAACAGTATAATATCAAGTAGAAGAAATAGTAAATAAGTGTTAATTTTTAAAAAACATTTATACATTCAGTTGCGTTAAATTAATGGTCCAGGTTCGAGTTGTTGAAGTTTATCCTATAATTTTGTTGGGGCTGAGTCAACAATAAACAGTTTTGGATCTCTAAAACCAATTACAATTAAAAATTTTGAAAAAAAAAAATCTCATCAAATCACTAGGTCTCTACTACTCCAAAGGATTTAAAAATAAAATAAATTGTTTTATCAAAGAAATGTGTCAGTGTAATACAGCCCTAATACATATAAAAAAAAAGATCATTTTACCTAATTTAATTTTAATTTTAAAATTATAGTCATGGGCCACCTCATTTTTAAACACCCAATTTTATTTGTAATTGTTACATCTCTTGAGCTAATCTGCTGAATTTATTTGTAATTGTTACATCCCTTGAGCTAATCTGCTGAATTTATTTGTAATTGTTACACCACTTGAGCTAATCTGGTGAATTAATTTGTAATTGTTACATCTCTTGAGCTAATCTGGTGAATTTATTTGTGATTGTTACATCTCTTGAGCTAATCTCATGAATTTATTTTTGATTGTTACATCTCTTGAGCTAATCTGGTGAATTTATTTGTAATTGTTACATCTCTTGAGCTAATCTGGTGAATTTATTTGTTACATCATTTGACATGATTTGAATGTGTTTGTTAGATCATATGACCTAAGATGGTCAGTTTAGTTTTTAGATCCTCTGACCTTATCTGGTGGATGTATTGTTAAAATAATTAGACTTAATAAGGGTAAATTTATTTAGCTATATATTTTATTCGCCAGACAGACAGACATTGCTTGAACACAATCCAGCCCCAACATTTCATATTTAGCTGAGACAATGTTTTGTACCACATCTTGCTTGCACATATTTGTACTAATTATAATGTGTTAGGGAGGAGGAAGGTTGAATTTAGAGGATGTGTAGCCCCCATTTGTGCAGAGGGAGATACAAAACCACACTCAACTGGGATTCTAACCTCAGTCTTCCCGTCATGGCAGTTCATTCTCTTGCTCCAGATAACTAATGAGTCACTATTGTCATATGAACTAGTTAATATTAAAACTAAAATCAATTATTCGAGTGATGTAACTTTAAAAAATGAGGTACAAACCATTTCTATAAACCTAACATTGTCGGTGTTCACTGTTGAAAACTGACCCTTTATTCGGGGGGTATTAAACCAGGGACCTCTTTGGCGTTGGCGGCAATGTTCTTTTCACCGAGTTCACTTACATGACTTATTAAGGTAGGGGTACTTTATTTTTAGTGAACAGGTCTGCAGTTATTGTCAAAAACCTAAAAACTTAATTTGTCTTGACTCGAAATAAATGTAGGTGGTGAACGTTTGTCAAGATGATTTAAAAATAAAACTTGTTGGTCCTAAGTTGTAGTTGAACTACCGCTATTTGAGTGGAAATCTCATACTCATTGTACTAGTCTATTTGTATTTTATGTAAATGCACAGTTTGTTGGACGTGAGCGTCTAGCTCATATTTATAATAGGCCTAATAATTCATCTACAAGAGTAGCAATAAAGGCCGCGTGACATCGCGCTTGCGACAGTGAGTGTGTGTGTCTTGGTGTCTCTTTGACATGAGTAACCGTGTAAATACCATCAGTCTAGGAATATTTAGTTTAGTAATGTTAAGATGGCAAGACATAGGACTAAGGTGACAGGCTTGCCAACTATCAGACTTAACCAGGGGTGTGTGGAGCGAAGACAAAACGCTTTAATTTTCAAAATTATCCATTAACTCTAAATAAAGAGAAAGGATTAGGGGAAAAAAGCAAAGAACATTATATTGTTTGGTGCTTGCTTAGCCTAATTTTATTTATCTTTTGTTTCAAAAATGCATTTGTAAACTCTTGGATAATTTAACAAAATATATCGAGACTAAATATTGGATATATGCGTTATTAAGTGAGTGCAAGATAGGGATATAACAGAGTTAAAAATCTGTGTATATTATATTTTATTTGCATATTACCAGTGTCAGCTTATGGCACTAAAACTTGGCGGGTATTATTTTGAACGAAATAATGTTAATGTACTATATAAATCTTTTACTTAACTTTTTTACCTATGCTTATATCATATGGTGTAGGCATAGATATAGGTCATGTCATTTAATCGCTAGTCGGTGTTAAACTACTTTGTAATAGCCATTTTTAAACCGATTATAAATTAAACAATGAAAGTAGGATAAACCATTGTTATGAAATCTTGGGGGTACTGGCCAATTGTTGTTTCACTCTCTTCTTCTGAGGAAAGAGACTAATGTACCCCAAAAATTACATAATTATGTGTTTTGTTTTAATTGTGAACTTTGAGGCTTACAGCTTTCTGAAGTGTTAAGGCATTGCGCTTCTATTCTATCCTCTCAATGCTTGGTTCAAAATAGCTGTTAAGCACCATTTTTCCGTTGAAAAATGATTAAAAGTTGAAATATATCATTTATTGGGAGATTTCAAATCTGTTCATATTATATTGGAGTTTTTTTTTAAATGCGAAGGTTATTTTTGGTTTTTAAGTCAAAGCGAAGAATATTCTACCTTGGATATCTGTAACCTTGCCACACCCCTGTACCTAACTAGTTTGGAATGATGTCCAATTGTTTGTTACTAAGACTTGTATTTTCTGTTATTTCTTCACAGTACAACGTACCTGCTGTGGTTTAGTTGGGAAATGTCATCATTTCCTCGCTAAGTCAAGTCATGCTACCTCAACAAATACCAGGGATTTAGTTTATTAATCTATAAGAAGGCTGACACTTTAGTCTGTTGGTAATGTGAATGTAACCGGCATGCCACACACGGAGCGTACTCGTATTTTGTCCACTCCGGGTTGGCAAACTTTCTATTCATGTATGTACAACAAGTTTTCAATAAAACTTTACAAAAATGAATGTATTAAAATTTTATAAGAATTGTTTACCTATCCTCCGCCACCACCAAAGGAAATGTATCCAACCAAGAGAGCGAGGTTAGTGTGGACTTTCTTTGAGCAACACTGCAGTAGTGAGAGACAGGCTGAATACTTTGGTATTTTAACATTTTCTGGTAGATTATCAAACTTCGAGGAAGACAAAATCTGGTAGCGTATGCTTATATGTTTTATTTGTTATAATTCAACATACAATCCAAGGTTAGTCGATAACTTTGGATCTCTCACTTTTAATCAAGAATCGAGAATGTCCTGAAATTTAATCACAACTTTTTCTCTTAATTTCAAAAGTTTTATCATCTAATGCCGCTATGCAACAACTGTTGATATCACCGTGCGTGGAAAGTTAAACTGGACGTCGCTACAGCAGCAATATTTGATTTATTTTTGCCCATTAATTGATAACTCATATATAGCCGATGATGTCCACATGTCCGTCACATGCTCAGTCTTGAGATGTGAGCGAATGACCCCGGGCAGGGGACAACTCCTGATGAACTCGGTGGTTGGAGCACTGGCACACTAAACCAAAGGTCCTGAGTTGATGCCTGTGTCATTTTTAAATTCAAAAAATATGTTACATAGATGTGATTATAAGAGTAATTAACAAATATAATAGCTTGGCTATTTAATCCTTCATATTATCTTGGTTTTAAAATGTTTACATTTGATTCTTAAACTTAGTTCTGTTTCTTTGGGATCTTTCACTTTTAAATTGTGTGTGCGTGCTATTATATTTTCTTAATATGTAATATGAAATTAAGTGCACTAAGCAAAATATATAAAATGATAGAATTATAGAGAAAGAAAAAAACATATGTACACACACTTCAACGTTTCAATGCTCGCATTGCATCTTCCTCGGGAAATAATAAGACTAAACAGGAAGCTAGCTTCAGTGATACCAACTTGGTTGCCGAGGATGAGAAATCCTCTTTGAGGTTCATCTATTGTTCTATAGATGGTAGCTGGTGCTAGTGTTGCAACAGGGTTTAAAACAAGAATATTAAGGTTGGGTGATTTTCTAGACTTTCTCAGAGAATTTCCAATCCCCCAGTTTAGTTGGTATCACTGAAGCTAGCTTCCTATTCAGTCTTAACACATTCGCTCCCATTAATTGACACAGAAACTTATCATATGCCGTACTTCACAATCTCTCCCGGATTCGAAGAAGCTGCCCTCGCCAAGCCAACATAACCTCGTCCAGTATCGGCTGTTTTGATGGAGTGTATGTTTGGGACAAATTATTTGACAGCATCTTCGGAATAGCTCAATTTATTAAAGTACACAGGAATCTTCTTGGTCGACTTCTGTCTTTTAAGTGGAAAAAAGTCAAGAATGACCTCAAATCAATTGTAATGCCAAAAACAGGATAATTTGTCCAATACACGTTATTTTTGGGTTATTGATTATACGTGTTATGAACATCAGGCCTAAGAAAATCTTGATTTCCTCCAGTCACAGGAACCTGAATCTAATACATATTATAATATTTTGTGAAGGGGAAGGCGCTGAGCTTGCAGCCTGATCTGCAAGTTTGATCAACGGAGATGTTGATAACATTCAGGAGGAAAAAATAAATACATAAATGTCAACCTTTTTAGGAGAATCAATGACCATATTTACAACTGGGGAGGGTGGTAAAGTGTTGGTAAATCTGGTGAGTGGATTGGAGACGTCGATATCGTCACTTCCCGTGTCGGAGGGAATTAATTGATTTCTTTTTCATTTAGACTTGGTTCATGAGAAATTATACATTTTTATGCTTTTTATACTCGTCACTTTTTTTTTTGTTTACATCGTCTTGACAAAGGAGCACAGCTATAAAAAGAACAATCATAATAACCGCCTGCATCACATGAAAACAAAGAAATCTAGTTTTCTAGAAGGTATTTCCATTTGTGTGGACAATTCAGAGAGAAGTTCATTTTCCCTCAAATTGATCATTGTGAAATCATGACGATGTTTGGAACCCTGAACGGGAAATTTATGCAACCCCATGTTTCAAAAATAAAAAAAGGGAGAGGGTGCAGACATGTATTTGAATCGGCACAATTAGACCCACTTCCATGCAAAGGTTGACTAAACATTTTAGTTTAATACCCCAAATATATTAGCTTGTTTTTTGGTGAAATTCTGTTATTTTTTTTAGGTTCTCCAGGTAAGTGTAAACACTACATGCGTCACCTTCTTATTCAACAACTTAGGAACCAAAAATCGATGAAATGAAGAATCTGGTCTTTTTTTTTAGCTGGCAAATACATTTTGGCCACAGAAAAAAATAAACAACAAAAGCTTACCTTCTATAACAGACTGAACAAAACTATAATGCTGAGTTGATTGAGAGAAAAATTATACACAGGTTATAATTGAAAAGCGAGGATTGCCTGTACATCAACACACACACAATGAATCACACAATGCAAAATATGGGTAAGTATCAAGTCAATAAACACAATATCAAATTAGCATTAGGACTTATTTATTAAAAGTGCTGCGTCATAACAAGATGGTAAGGAATTCAAGTATGAGATGACTGATGTTGACCGCGGAGTTATGCAGTATGATAACTTATGCACCAGATTATCTTAACTGTTTATTTACAAGTGGAGAGATCAAAGAATATTAACTTGATAGCAACAAATTGAATGGTTTACACAATCACAGGTGTAAAAGTAATCATTTTTCTTTTTATTTTTATCCTTTAACTTTCTTTTCTGATAATGATATTTAGAATCTTTTAGTTTTTTTCCCCTGGCGAGTTTCGATAGAATGAAACCCAGGTCGAGGGTTTGGGTGGTAACGATCGATCGATTTTCTTTAAGAGGCAACCATTACCTCTTTGTCCAGTGGCAGCAGTGTAAAGTGTGAACTGTGTTCTTCTTTTCATTGTAAAGGCCATATTGTGTTCGTCCCTTTTATATGTTTCTATCCACCTTTCCTGTACCTTCTTCCAAATATATTACTTTAATTATTTTTTTATGTTTTTAAAGAGTATCATTCAATCTTATTAGGAACCTTAAATAGACGTAATATCAGCAGTCAATTGGTGCTAAGAACATCAACTGTTTCCAGTCTGTGGCCGGGTCAGTTCAGTACAATGCCTCCATTATCCTCTGTCTTTCCACCACTTTTCTCTTCTCGCTGACACACTTGGTCTTATTCGCTCCTCCCATCTCTTTCTTGGTATTACTTGTGGTCTTTTTCATATTTAGTTCATCTCCATCATTCTCCTTGGTATCCTTTCCACCATTCTCCTTGGTATCCTTTCCACCATTCTCCTTGGTATTCTTTTCAACATTCTCCTTGGTATTCTTTTCAACATTCTCCTTGGTATCCTTCCCAAAATTCTCCTTGGTATTCTTTCCACTATTCTCCTTGGTATCCTTTCCACCATTCTCCTTGGTATCCTTCCCAACATTCTCCTTGGTATTCTTTTCACCATTCTCCTTGGTATCCTTTCCAACATTCTCCTTGGTATCCTTCCCAACATTCTCCTTGGTATTCTTTTCACCATTCTCCTTGGTATCCTTCCCAACATTCTCCTTGGTATTCTTTCCACCATTCTCCTTGGTATCCTTTCCTTTTCCGTCCCCATTAGGTGTTTATTTATATCATCCTTTCTTCCTCTACTACCTCATGCATCTCAACTCTTGCCAGACTTTATCCCTAATCTCGTTTCTCCTGGGGGCCGCTAACGTGCTCTCCTAGTCTCTCTTACGTTCAATGTCCACGTTCCTGCCGCACACATAACTAGGGGGGTACTAAGTACGCCAAATATATCAAGCGCTTCCTTACACTTCAGGACATAAGTGTGAATACAACTTTTGTTTGTAATAAGTGGCAGTGAAAAACAGATATCAATGCATCAGTAATGATTTCACACATGACAGTTTGACCATAAGTCATCAAGCAAACATAAAAACAAATAACTATTTCAATGAACGGGTTTGATCTGACACGTACACTAAGTTAACCCTGTCTGACTGCGTCGTCGCTAGCAATAAGTCTAATATTATATGGTCGGTTAAATATTGGTTTGTAAAGCTATGTTTGATGTAATCAAGTTTGAACTTTGTTCAAGCGTTATCTTTCTTTCCCGAGGGGAATGTAGTTACTCGAGACCGAGCGCCCAATTGATGCCTTGCACCAAGCAGAGGATGAGCGGCTGCCATGCCACCAACCAACGGATCCAGTCCAGTAACTGCCCGTACAATACGTGCGGCCGCTCCCAGCTACAGTTAAGATAAGGACAATAACATTACATCGAAGCTGATGGTGGATTTTTTAGTGTTTTTTAGCACCGTCTATTCTTACACGTTCAGGTTATACAAACATGTACTAATTAACCTAATGTGTTAAGAATGATGCTAGGTAGAGTTTAGAGGGAGTGTACCTGCATTTGCATGAAGGAAGTGTGTAAAACCATTTAGGGAAAACCACCCTCGATTCACCTGGCCGGGATTCAAAACCCGACATCCCAGTCGAGATATTAGTTGCTCATATTTTTTAAAGAGCTTTCTGAGAATGGGAGGGTCATGGGTTCAATAAAAACTTTGCATGGATATCTTCCAATCATAATGAATTGTCCTTGTTGAAAATCTACTACAGGAGTAATTTTTAGTAAAATATAATAGGTTTGTGAACATGCTTTAACTCGGATTGCATGAAAACTAGTTCTCGTTAAAGTTGCTAAAATTTCAGAAATAGTTTTCAGTGTAACTAGCTAGTTGATCAGTTTTTTTAATTGAGGAAAATAATTACCTCTTTAGGCCTAATGAAATACAAACCTTTCACGGCCATCTTTAATTAAATTCCCAGGAATAATCAAATAAAACGTCTTTCCATGGATATTTTAAATTAACTTTCCAATTAATATAATGAAAAACCATCTCACTCTTGAATTCCAAGAATCCCGATGAACGTCTGGAATCCATGTATTATTAAAGGATACGGATTACAAAACATCTTCTTTAAGTCCACCTTCTCCTTGCAATACGGGCAGGTCTGCTTCTTGCCCACAATGCACCAGCCTCGAATACAAAACTCGTGAAACCTGGTGGCGGATTAAGGAAATAACATATTTCGACAGTGAGCTGTTTACTATTCTTTGTGCTAACTGTCATAAGAATAGCCCAATCAGAGTTGTAACTTGTAGAACGCCCCTCCACTCATGCCAACTATGGAGGAGTGATACTGTGAAGTGTAGAGCGCCCCTCCACTCATGCCAACTATAGAAGAGCGCTACTGTGAAGTGTCGGATAGGGACAGTTTCTGATGTTCATTAGATAAAGTAGTAGTGAGAAAAGAAGATGTGACACTCCTGAGGGATAAACATGTTTAAGTGGTGTGGCACTCCTGAGGGATAAACATGTTTAAGTGGTGTGGCACTCCTGAGGGATAAACATGTTTAAGTGGTGTGGCACTCCTGAGGGATAAACATGTTTAAGTGGTGTGGCACTCCTGAGGGATAAACATGTTTAAGTGGTGTGGCACTCCTGAGGGATAAACATGTTTAAGTGGTGTGGCACTCCTGAGGGATAAACATGTTTAAGTGGTGTGGCACTCCTGAGGGATAAACATGTTTAAGTGGTGTGGCACTCCTGAGGGATAAACATGTTTAAGTGGTGTGGCACTCCTGAGGGATAAACATGTTTAAGTGGTGTGGCACTCCTGAGGGATAAACATGTTTAAGTGGTGTGGCACTCCTGAGGGATAAACATGTTTAAGTGGTGTGGCACTCCTGAGGGATAAACATGTTTAAGTGGTGTGGCACTCCTGAGGGATAAACATGTTTAAGTGGTGTGGCACTCCTGAGGGATAAACATGTTTAAGTGGTGTGGCACTCCTGAGGGATAAACATGTTTAAGTGGTGTGACACTCCTGTGATAAACATGTTTAAGTGGTGTGGCACTCCTGAGGGATAAACATGTTTAAGTGGTGTGACACTCCTGTGATAAACATGTTTAAGTGGTGTGACACTCCTGAGGGATAAACATGTTTAAGTGGTGTGACACTCCTGTGATAAACATGTTTAAGTGGTGTGGCACTCCTGAGGGATAAACATGTTTAAGTGGTGTGACACTCCTGTGATAAACATGTTTAAGTGGTGTGGCACTCCTGAGGGATAAACATGTTTAAGTGGTGTGACACTCCTGTGATAAACATGTTTAAGTGGTGTGACACTCCTGAGGGATAAACATGTTTAAGTGGTGTGACACTCCTGTGATAAACATGTTTAAGTGGTGTGACACTCCTGAGGGATAAACATGTTTAAGTGGTGTGACACTCCTGTGATAAACATGTTTAAGTGGTGTGACACTTCTGAGGGATAAACATGTTTAAGTGGTGTGACACTCCTGTGATAAACATGTTTCAGTGGTGTGACACTCCTGAGGGATAAACATGTTTAAGTGGTGTGGCACTCCTGAGGGATAAACATGTTTAGTGGTGTGGCACTCCTGAGGGATAAACATGTTTCAGTGGTGTGACACTCCTGTGATAAACATGTTTCAGTGGTGTGACACTCCTGTGATAAACATGTTTAGTGGTGTGACACTCCTGTGATAAACATGTTTAGTGGTGTGACACTCCTGTGATAAACATGTTTCAGTGGTGTGACACTCATTGGGGATAAACATTGGAATATACATATCTTATTACCTTTAGATGGAGAAACAACATATTATGTTCTCATTTTATTCAGTTTGACTAAATCTCATGTTGTCATTTCACCCATGGTCAGAATATGTTAGACCAGGAACTAACAAATGTCCCAAGCAATCAACCATAACCTGCTGCTAGCCATTTTATAATTGGTTATCTTTTATTCTATTGACCGTTAGAGGATACACATGCTCACAAGACAGCTTGTAAGTGTTTTCTAACACGCCTTCTTCTCCTTCTTGGACTAGAAGCTTATTCCCGCACACAGCACACACTGTAGCGTCTAAACTTCGTGTTGGCATGCCTTGGGCAGTATAATACTGGAAAATATAAACAAAAACCTTGATATGTAATACATAAAATTATAGAATTGTAGAAAAATTAAGCACAAATAAAAGTAAAAAACACTAACACATAAATATCTTGTAGAGGAGCCAGTAACCCGCCCGAGTGTCAATAAACCCTATGATACAATCTGTACAATGTGTGTTAAATAGTATCACCTGATTCTAGCGCAGGCTGCCATCTTACCCCAACATGTGATGTGTGGTACAAAGTATCCCCTGATTCTAGCGCAGGTTGCCATCTTACCCCAACATGTGATGTATGGTACAAAGTATCCCCTGATTCTAGCGCAGGTTGCCATCTTACCCCAACATGTGATGTGTGGTACTCAGTATCACCTGATTCTAGCGCAGGTTGCCATCTTACCCCAGCATGTGATGTGTGGTACTCAGTACCCCCTGATTCTAGCGCAGGCCGCCATCTTACCCCAACATGTGATGCCATCTTGTCTGCACATATCTCTGCCACATCTCGACCCAGTACCCCGTAATAGAGTCCGTAGAACAGGAACAACATACCAAAGTCCATCCATATATGAACCTTGGAATCAAACAATAGGTTGAGGCCGAAGAAGGCGGCCATCATGACAACATAGCCCACGAGACCAAGGGCGTAGCTAAGTTTGTAGAGCAGATAAAACCACTTATACACCAGCCTGTCAACAATACCAGCAACAATAGTCAGTTGGGGTTGACACACTATTTAACACAAAATTGTGTTTTCCAGGTAAATGACAACCTTGAGTTTGTACCTGGGGGTTGTTCCATCCAGGGGTTTCTGCAGGGCCTTCCTGACGATGAGGCCGGTGATACACGAGAACATCAGCCACGAGAAAATGAATCTCCACCATTGGTTCTTGAGGCACATGAGCACCGGAATGATCCACATGCCCGCCAGCGTGCAAAACTGAAACAAAACCAATGCCTTTGTTCAAATTACATTCAAAATATATGCAAAACATTTTGACTTAAGTAAAACAAACTTTCAATACGTTAATACCAGGGCCCGGCTTAACTAACGGGTGCAAATCTGATCCAGAGAACGTCTGTAAATGGCACAAATTTGTGCACAAGATGCTCACCAACATGCATCTTTTTGTTTGTTCCATTTCTCTATTAACTCACCAAGGAGCAAACATCCCTGTGACGTCATAAGTTGCGCTTTTTTTTTACCAATTGGTGAGAAGAATTTACTTCCAAAGTCAACTCTACTTTATTTAAAATCTCTACTAACAATGACAGAAAATACAAATATTACTTCATATTTTTTTTATAAGCTAGTAATTAAATTAGAGTTGGTGGCTTTCTGGGTGCTTTCCAAACAACAATATTATTAATTATAAAGTGCTTATCTATATTGTTAATTTAAATCTTTCCTTGCACTAATATAACCTTTATAGAACCTTTAAAACACGTTTTAAAAATATACCTAAACACCAAATGTAGTGCTAAGATGTCTTTGGATTTAGTGGAATATACAAAACCTCTTTGGATCTAATGAAAGAGTTAACAGTTATTGTCATTTTTTATTTAAAAATGAGTTGGCTCAATGGATAAATAATTTTATAATACTCAATGGAAATTAATAAAACTCAAGAAAAGGGTAAATTAAACTACAAAGAGTAAATTTGATGAAGAAAGCCCACCTAGGGAAAGAGGAAAAATGTGGGAAGAGTCCAACGCACAAAGGTGACATCTTCTTCCTTTCTTCTGTCTTCTATAGTAGAAGTAGTCACACACAACACAAATATAATAATATTTCAGCATTGTTGCCTTTATCAAACAAAAGAGAAAATACACTTGACACAAACACAGGACTACTCCATTTTGAATTTAAAGAAAAATTCAAAATGGAGTAGACCTGTGTCTGGGTCAAGTGTATTCTCTCTTTGTATATATTGAGTGTTCTGTTTACATATGTAGATAATTGAAAGTTCTTTTGATTTGTGTAAATATAACACAAGTGTGTTCAATATCTATACATCTAGCAAAGATCACCCGTGTGAATGCCATTTAGCTCCGTACAACTACCAAAGAGCATATGAATGACAATGTTATTTAGCTCCACAAAGTCATAATACAGGGTGTCTACCGAGTCGGAAAAACAGAAATTAGTGACTATTTGGTGACCTTTTTTTAACATTCTTCGATAATCGGCCAAACATTATATAAAGCATATATAGGCATAATGCACTCACGCCCAACATTAACCTTGTCCTTGGTATCACGGTACAAACAGACAACTTGCAGCTAGCGCATATCATCATAGGTAGTGGGTGGCTTGACATTCAACACGTTTGCGTTGTTACGATGCACGCGAAATTCAAACAAAAAAATATTTTGGTGACTTTATGGCCCAAATATTGAAAATTTGTGATTTTTCAGGGACTTTCTTGATTTTTTTTTTTTTTTTACGATAAGTAACTTTTTCGTGACCCAGGAGACACCCTGTATTATGTACCAAGCAGAAGGCCCAAGTTTGACAGGACCAAGACATACCTGATAAGAACGATAATATCTCTTTTTCCATTCCACTAAAGCAACTTGAGCAACAATTAGTGTGACTAGTAGAATGAGTATCATCTCCAGGTGCATGGCGTCGTGACCCTTGTGTTGTTCGTGGATCTTGATGTGTTCCAACCTGCAACAAACGACAGCACACTCAGGAACAACCTAGCATGGGGGGTTTCACAATATTTTATTCTCATTTTTCCAAACGCTTTTGAATATGTAAGATTAGGTCGTACAGTAAAGAGAGGAAAGACATTTTCTTTTTGATAAAATGTATTATTATTATTAATAGCACCACGCCTTACTACCCATTCGGGTTATATGCACTTACGCTAATGTGTAATGGTAGGGCGATTGTGAGATGAAATGAAGGACCTACAGTTTAACGTGGAATCCGAACCATGGTGGAATTCCTCACATTCACAAGATGTCTTGTCAGAGGTGAAGGAAGGGTTTGGTAATCAGATAAATCTGTGCCGGGACCGAGGATTGAACTTTTGATAAAATTGAAATTGACTAGGGCCTATTGTGAAGTTAAGCCATCAGTGTTTAGAACAGGATGATTTTACCTTGATGAGGACATTTAAAAGTTGTTACATAACCTTTAAGAGAAAGCTAATACTTTTACAACTAATTGTATATTATTAGCGAAGCTTGGGCTCGATGATAATTATAATCTGGTGAAGTGTAAGGGTAATTGAGGGTAAGTTCCAGTCCTCGGTTGACAGGGGTGTATTTAAATAGCTTCAGGTACAAACCTCCATTTCTCCTCCGGTGTCAGCTCTTCCAGTGACTGAAACAAGTCAAATATTCAACTTACTCGACTGGTTGCACTCGACAAAAAAAATATTCCCCTTGTTTAAAATGAGTATCAATTTACTGGGACTAATTTGTTTGCCAACTGAACTAGCAGTTTTACTGAATAGTTATCTAACGCTCGGTATCTTATCTCAGTCAGTAGTGCGTCTATTTACTAGAGTTGAGGGCTCGGGGTTTGATTCTTGGCATGATCGAATAATTTACAATTTGTGAATTTCTTTCAGTGATGAACTAAAATATTCAGGGTCAGGGTGTTGTGTCTGTTTTAGAATTAAGTTTGTTTTTGTTTAGCACCGAGTCTTACTACCCAGCAGTGTTGAATATGCATATTAACTAATTACATTATTGTTTTAGGGATGAGAAGAGTTGAATTTAGAGGAAGTGTATCCATATTTGCGTAGAGAGAGAATGAACAACAATTTAGGAAAAATCATCTTCAGTAGACCAGACCAGGATATGAACCCCAATCTCTCCGTCATGGCTTACCTTGTCTATTGCGAGAGTGACACCTTAGACTATGCGGCCACCAAAGCAGGTTAGATTTAGGTTAGTTTATATGCCATGCGCTGATATAATCAGTTGGTTTAGAAAGTGCATGTAGCCTCTAATAATAAAGTATATTGACCAAAGTGTTAACTGCGAACTACAATGCTACAAGGAAAGTGATTATTTTATTTCAACAAAACATAAAGCAATTTCTGTCAATTTGATTTCAATATTGTGTTTCTAATACCATATTCTAATTATTTTAATTAACTTAAATAATACCTTTTGAAATGATTACTTTTAATAATGTAAGCCCCTATATTTTAATATTCATATTAAACTTACTAGGCCTAGATACTTTCATAGAGAGTTAAGCTACCTACATTTATGTTTTAGTTGGTATTCAAGTATAATCCTATAAACGTTTCTGATTTTTTGATTGTGAACTAAGCATTGTGTACAAAATGAAAAATTAGTTTTATTTTATCATCACGTTTTACTACCCACTCGGGTTATAAGCCTATTTACTAATTATGCTAATGGTTTTAGGGATTGGGAAGGTTATTATATGAAGTGTACTCGAATTCGCGTGGAGGGAGAGTGGAAAACCATTTTGAAAAAAAACATCCTCAGTACACTCGACCGAGATTCAAACCTCGATCAGTCTACAGTGAGAGTAGCGCGTTAGACCTCGCGAACAGCGAAGCAGTTAGATTACAAATTAAATGTACGTAGGTCTAGTGTGAATAATTGTCAAATAAAAATAAAATATTTTAAATATTTCCATTCTCTCCTTAATTTCTTTATTGAGATTATCAATTTGATTTATGAATCTCAGGAAGTAAACTAAATTACAACCACATAGGTGGGTGGACATATGGGCTAGGGCGCATAAAGGAGGTTGGGGTTCAAATCTCTATGTTTAGGCCTAGTGAGTGTTTTTTCCCCCACTAAATGATTCTCTACTCTTCCTCTGCGCAAAGGAAGGTATATTTCCTTTAAATTCTAGCTTCCTCATTAGTGTATATATAATGGATAGCGCGGACATGAAGTAAGGCCTGATGTACATAATAAACAACTAAGACACAATTCCGAGATCACGCCACGCAAGAACATATCACTATTATCGTGTGGGAAAACCACGTTCTTAACATGTATGTGGGTTAGAATGTAGCCCGAATTAATCAAATGCCACTTGCCAAAAGGTTATAAAAATATGGAGAAAATAGTTGATTTGCAATTGTAATTAGTTATACATCTTATTTATCAAAATTATATGGAGTTATGTGCAGGACAACTGCTGCTACAAATGCATTGCAGCACCTATTTATATTTGTTACTAGCATCTATACATTAACTTGAAGAGTTTTGACCATGATAAATAAAGCCAGACATATTAATAGTTTACCCTATTTCCAATGTCTGGATTTGTCATGTTGGACACCTAAATTACCAGTGCTTCTGAACAAATTGATAAATGTCATTATAAGAGTTCACTAAAATAATTTTCGCCATGACTGTTTATAGCAGGTTTGACACTTCGGGGAGTGAAATTATTTTTAGAATAAACACAACATCTCTAAATAAATTATATAGTCTTTATAAGGTTATATACGTAAAGATTTGTTATTAAGATAGATAGAAAAAGTTAATATATAAAACATTGCTTATTTATTTGATTGTATTGCAAAGCATTTTTATTTGTAGTGCGTTGTTTTATATATATTTTAGTAGCATTATTTTGTTTTTTGCTTGACAAAGACCTCGGTAGCTAAACTAACTATTCGACTATTCGTTTAAGTGAAGACAGGGGTTGGGGGATGACATTGATATCTATAATAATATAATATATGGAGTATATCATTGGGGCATGATAACAAGCTGCGGCCCAAGTGGCAAAGTTTAAAAGTAAATATATATTGAACTTGAACCATCATGTTCATCTTTTATTAGGGCATTAAGCATATATCTTTGACTTTTCAAATAATTCCAAACAAAGTATAGATGTCTCACAATGTTCTAAAATCTAAATTGGTTTACTTACATGTATATCTTAATTTTTTTACAATTAATAAGTGTCTCACAATGTTCTAAAATCTAAATTGGTTTACTTACATGTATATATTTATTTTTTTACATTTAATAAAAGTAATAGACTTATTACAAGCTCAGGAAAAATATAACATACTATGAACGAAAATATAAGGAATCCTCTGGAGGAAAAGCTAGATTGCCATAACGTATGTGTGGCTGATTCAACCTTTTCTCCTTGTAAGGATGTTAGTAAAAGTTTGAACACGAAAGGAATTTTAAGGTAATATTGAATTAGACTGATCTAGTACGCACAATGCAAACTTTCGCCCCCCACCCCACACCAAAATAACACACCGTTATAGAACATTTGAGACACAGAAGAAATTAAAGTATTATTAATTTTAAAATAAGTTTTTAATTTATGAGCCAACTAAAATATCTTTACTGTATTCACATAATGTTTGTTACCACTTAGTATTTCCAATATATAAGCTACACTGTGGCAACTTTGCGTACTAATAACAAGATTAAATAAACAGGGAGACCTGGCGGTCTAGAGGTAAGGTTTCAAACTTCTTTGTTAGTTGTCCGGGGCTCAAACCCCGCCCCAGATTTATCTCCTTTCACCTCTGGCAAAGTGTGTGCTTTCACGCTTTGTGGATGTGTGGAATGCCAGGCCCCCACCGTGGTTCGGAACCCACGTTAAACTGCCAGTCCTCTCTGGCCAAGATCTAGAGCACCCCATCTCACCAGATTAAATAAATACACATCTCAACCTTTATTGACATTTAATTTCTCATTGATGGAAGGTTGGGTTATGTCAGGTTGTTAGTCATAATATATAAACAATTATTTTAAACGAACCATAATTATTAAATGTTAGTAAAAGCCGAGATGGGAAAAGAGTGGTTCATTTGATTGTGAACAATTTTTTTTTTTGTCTCATAGGTCTCCTAACATAAAAATAATAGTTTTCTTACTTTTAATAAATACAAAACCAATTCAGTGGATCAAATAATATCAGTTTTAGTATTTTTCCTAGGTTCTATAGTATGAGAAAATTAAAACTAGTCTATACTTGTCTAAATCAGTATTTCCCAGTCTGGACAGTAACCAC
>CABEEJ010002018.1:110384-126851 GCA_901482245.1 Timema douglasi
TTAGCACCGCGTCTTACTACCCGTTCGGGTTATACGCACTTACGCTAATGTGTAATGGTAGGGTGATTGTGAGATGAAATGGAGGACCTACAGTTTAACGTGGAATCCGAACCACGGTGGAGGCTTGGCATTTATCACATTCACAAGATGTCTTGTCAGAGGTGAAGGAAGGGTTTGGTGATCAGATAAATCTTTGCCAGGACCGAGGATTGAACCCCGGCCGCCAGCATAGAAGTCTAACACCTTACCCCCTAGACCGCCAGGTCACCTATTTCACTAAACCATTTCATTTTCGTCATAATCGACTATAACTGATCAAAATTATTTTGTTCATACTTGGAATATTATTATAAAAAACATGATATATTTTCAAGTTAAAGAGTCAAAGGTCGACTTTTAATGGGGATGTAGTTTTCTTACACAATCGAATGAGAATTGTCGTGAGATCAACCCGTCAATTGCCGACCCTTGTTGTAAAAACATCACTAACCAAAGTATCGTGTTCCTTCTATCACAATGAAGGAAGTTGTGTGTTTGCAGTGAGGATGTTAACAAGAAACGTGAGCAATACCTCGAGTGGGCAGACTACTTCATGGCCACAGCCTTCCTGGCGGCCAAGCGCAGCAAGGACCCTTGCTCTCAAGTGGGAGCTTGTATTGTCAGTCCAGATAACAAGATAGTCGGTGTAGGTTATAACGGGATGCCCATTGGCTGCAGCGACGACGTGTTTCCTTGGAGCAAGACGACGATCAACAAGATTGACACCAAGTACTTGTACGGTGAGGGGACACAAAGTGCAGATTTCAAAGCGCTCACCACAATGACAAGTGCTGTAACTTACTTGAATGATGAGATACATAATGTATGCAGGGTTGTTACAGTTTGTCATGCGGAGATGAACGCGATCCTGAACAAGAACTCGGCCGATGTCAAGGGTTGCACAATGTATGTCGGGTTGTTCCCCTGCAACGAGTGCGCCAAGATAATCATCCAGTCTGGTATCGTCGAGGTGGTCTACATGTCGGACAAGCACTCGCACAAGGTCAAGACACAGGCAGCCAAGCGGATGTTTGACTTTGTTGGGATCAAATACTCGTGAGTTTTTCCATTATTTCCTCAATTGAATGTGAGTTTTGTATGCTCTCATTAAATTGTCGATGATAATCTGTGATTGTTACAGGCAGTACCAACCACGCATGAGCCAGATAGTGATAGACTTCACAGAGCTCGACAAGAATAATATTGCTCCTGTACTGGAGACTCCCGGTGATATTACACATGACGCAACTCCTTCAGGTTACCAGTGAGACCACATTAAGAATATTAACTGTCCCAACAGAGTTCCAACATGTCCCAACTTTGCTCATGAAAGTTAAACAGTTCAGTTGAGCTATGTCCCTTGACCTCATCAATTTTAATCCTATTTTACTTTCTAATTTTGAGAATAAACCTATTGATAATTTTTATGTGTTTTTGTTATATGTTTAGTAATTTCCTCTGGACAGTTAATTGGACGATTCATATTTTATAAGCATTTTCTCACATTTTGTAATAAATAAAGTTCTTGAAACTGTTACGGCTATGTTATTGACCTTAATATTGTCTTTTTGGCAGAAATGTGAATCGTGTTTGTTCCCTTTTATGGGTTTATCTCCCTCTCCCCTCGTCCAGAGATAACAGGACATACTTATAGGTGATAAGCAAGGTATTGTAATTTCAAATTTCTCAATGAGCGGACATTTCTAGTCCAAAGCAACTGTCAATAGATTAAGGAAAGGAAACAGTCAACACCGCCCACAAAGGACCAATTAGTGGAATTGCAAAATATCAGATTTATATGTACATCAATTTGGCCCGCTACATTCTCCGAATAGTTTCAAATTCACAGTCGATTGTGCTCATGTGCGCCAAATACTCGGCATTAAATCGTTATAATTCACGTGATTTGATGATACATATTTTGTAGTCGTAACAATTTTAATCTGGCAGGTAAATTTGAACTCAAGGTTGCCACCACATATTTCCAACCATCTCATCGTATTTCCGACAATGCCATTTTGTTGTGCTAATGTTTCTAAAGTTCAGCTTTTTTGTGCCGTCAAAATACGCTCATAGTAACAATTTTAATGTGATGTTCAAGTTGGTCGCCATTTATATTTTTTTAATCAAAATTGGTCTGTGCCAATCTCTTGTGGTGTAGTTGTACCTTAAATTCAGCATTTATTTCAAATCACACCAATGACAAATTTAATGATCTATCGCAGTGGGGCAAAGCAAGGTGGGACGAATTGCTCGGTACCAAGAACTGAACAGGAAGAGGCCCTTGCATGTTCACTAGATATAACACACTAACAATAAATTACCTTTTCTTAGTATGTGAATGGGAGAGTGCTGATATACGCAGATGATGCCGTATTGATGGCCGAGAATGAAAGTGATGTGTAGAATGCATTGAATTGTTCGAATGTGGCAACAGAAAGAATGGATTTTCATAAAAATGTCTCCCAAACTAAGTCGATAGTGTTTGATAAGGACGGTTCAGGAAATGATTGTCAGCTTAGTGAAACGTTATAAGTGAATGCATCTCGGAGAGGAGTTGGATGTATGTGCACTAGTGCAAAGAATGAAGTATCGAAAGATGTGAAGACGGAAGTATATAAAAGTGTTGACACCAATAATGTTACATGGATGTGGAGCGTGGGTTTGTCAGGAGAATGCGGTTTGAAAGAGATGTCTAACAAATGTATGGGGAAAACTAATATGAACAGTCCGTAGTAAATGAGTGCTGAAGGAGTGTGGTTTGAAAGGGAATCCATTAAGTCAATGTGAAAGAAGTGGCTTACATTGGTTTGGGCTTGTTGAGAGGGTGAGTGGATCGAAGGATGGAGCAAATATATGAAGGTAGAGTGTGTGGATAAAAAGAGAAACATTGAAAGTTTAAAATATAAAAGAACATGTGTGTGTATGGATGTTTTTGAAGTGAAGGGAGTGTACAAGAATAGGAAAGTGTGGAGAAAGTTAGTGAGGATGGATTAAGGTAGTAGAGCTATATGCATATTTTCTTGCCTACCTCATAACGGAATGGTGCGGCTAGGTATATCCGTATAGTTTTACATCCAGCCTGTGACCTGGGTCCAGCTTGCTAGGCCCGTCGTAGTAGATCTATATGCCTTATAGTCAAACTTAACATTAGTACAGACACAGCATCCAGTCCCCTGCCGTTAATCCATCACTGTGAAAGGGTAATTCCACATTTCACCAACAATTAATTTTTTGGCCATAACTAGAATCAAAAGTCGGAACTTTTAGCTCGGTAGACAGACTCACTACTGAGCCAAGGTGTCAGATATGTATATAATTATGTATTATTAATTGGCTTTCTCACAAATATAATCAAATCTTAAAAAAAAAATAGTGTGTACTTTTTTCAGTTCATCCATGGCTCCATTTTTGAAAATCAAATCGGATTTAAAACCATAGTAGAAGTTTTTCAAGGTTATCAGAAAAAACCAGCCGTAATCAAGTCGAACATGTGGGGAAAAATTTTTACACACTTTTGTTAAATGAATTTTAATTCATTCTTTTCCTCAACATTTATTCATAAGTATGTCGACACAGTTCTAGGCAAATCAAATATTTGTTACTAACAAAGAATTTTGTAAAGAAATGTTATGAGAGCCTTGTAAATTTAAAAATATTTTGACTGCAAAATCTTTACTTTCGAACAACGCACTCACAAGACGAAGTGTGTTGGGAACATATTGCAGACCAAGGAAGAGCGGATAAAGTGTGCAAGTGAGAGGAGAAGAATGGAAGATGATGACATTTTTGTAAACAGACTTGAAACAGTTGATGACTCGATGATTGCTGTTAGTGCTACCAAGAAAAGTATTCAGGAATTGTCATATATTCATCGTCGGCATCTTAATACGTTTGTAAATTAAAAACAGGCCTGCCAGGGGCAACTCTCATTGTTCTACTAAACTTCACAGGGGGAACAACATTATTTGACCCAGCAAATGTTTGAAAATTGGATGCCCTTAGAAGATAAGTGGATTGGCCCTCATCTGATTCTTGTTTATTTGACTTTGCTTTAAACTATTTGGAGTGGTCCTCTCCCATAGAACTTATTTAATTTGGATACCTATAGAAGCCATTCTTAATGCTCCTATTCCAAGATTTTTTTTTCTCTCTTTGGAATGGTCCTCCTTCAGAAATGTTTTGGAATTTGAATATCCTTGAAAGTTTTTTTTTTTTCCCCAAAAATTAAATGCTTCATTACCACTATTTCGAGTTGTCCTCCCTGCTAAATTTTTTAAAATGTGATGCCTCTAGCAGCTATTTGGAATTTGATTCAAATCCATTTTTCAGCTTAATATTTGAGAATATAAGAGGGGAATAAAATAAATCGAGAGGGGCGAATTTATTTCTATCGGTATGAGAGGGAGGAGGGAGGGGGGGACATGTTACCCTCTTCTCAATTTAGGTTTGTACATTTTTTTAAATTTTTTTTGTCAATTTCACAAAACAAAAGAAATGCACAAAAATGCATATGTAACTAAACTAGAGTTCATACAAGATACCAACACTGAACATTGTTGAATAATAAATGATATTTGGATAAAAACTGCATTGAAAAGGCCAATTTTTAACCTTTTAGAATGGCTTCACAGATAAGCATTGTGCACAAATCTTCATGCTGTCATAACAGGGACATTCTGTAGTTAACAAGAAACTTTGTTGCTTTGTCCTTCAACATATCTGCGGAAAATTTCTGGTATCCGTTCAAATACGAATGCACAGCACACATTTCTGTCATATCTTGGTGTTTTCTTTTCCCTTGTACTCCCATAATACCTTGCGCGAGCCGGGAAATGAGTTGGGCCTGCTACGATGAACGCTCTTAACATTCATGTGCCAAATTTAATTTCACTACAAACATAATAAATTTGGGGAAATGAAGGGAAAGACTGGACTGTACCAAAGATTTAACCGTAATAAATGCCGATATGTTCCTCCGGAAGAAATACCCTTTGGCGGGCTCGTCAAGCACTTTTGCACGATGTGTGAATAGGCATTTTATTACATATCATTCATGTTGGATTTTATTTCATATACAACTTTTTTTTAAATTTGGTAATCTGGATCTTGGGCCGAGGCCCCTTGAAGTTCCAGGCCCGGTGCCACAGTATCAATAGTTGGGTTAACATAAGTTTTGTCCCAAAGATTTTACGATCCCAAGTTCCTGTGTAGATTCTGTCCCGTATTTGGCAGAGTATATTCTGTCTTGTACTAAATCAATTATTAAAAAACTTGTGAATTTCATTTTAACGTAGCTCCATAGGTCTATAAATTGAACTTCATGGGTAAACATTTTTCTGAAATGTTTGTGATATTGTGTATGGATTTTAAATTTTGAAATGAAATATGTAAGTTTGAGTGGACAATTTTTTTTTAAAAGGACATTGAAGTTTATCCAAACAATTAATTATGAATAATAATAATAGTTGCTGCATTAGTTTAATGAAATTAGCTTTTGTAGGTCTAACCTCTTTACTCAAGTAGAAAATACACTCATGTTGAAATTTAACAAAATTGTTTTTCATTATTCTTTATATAAGGATGAGAAAGGAATGTTATTTACATAACACGCTTTTAATGGCAGGATGGAATTTACATCACAGCTTATGATGGAAAAAATTTACATAAAAAAAAACTATAAACACAACAAAATTTACCAAACCCACAACGGTATCCCCTTTGTGGCAGGTCTGCTGGTATCTCTTTTATATTAAATGGTTTCATAACTGTAAGGGGTTGTAGTACATTCACCACTTACAAACTTGTATATTTCTCATACGTTCATTATATTTTTTCAAGTATAAGACAACTAACAAAAATATCCCCCTTCGAGAATATTTCATATATCCGATTCGAATTGAAAAAGTGGACTTTGTCCATCCTTAGTTAATATATGTTCAAAAAATAAATGAATATAATTAAATTGGAGTTGGGTCGAATCTACAATTTTACGAATCTGAATCTCCAATCTCCTTTGAATTCGAACCTTGGAAAAAATGATAAACATGAGAGGAAATATAATAGAAGATACAAATAGTAACTAGCTAACAACATTCATACATTCAGAAGTGTTAAATTACTGTTCTGGGGGCTAGCCGTTAAGTTCAATCTACAATTATAATTTACTCTGCACCATCAATAAGTAGTGTTAGAGCTCTAAGACAAATTTCACTTGAAAAAATGATAAAAAAACTAGTTTTTAAAGGATCTTCGTCCCAAATTTGAGATTTTTTCAAATCTCAAATATCCTTCAGTATTCAAGGGTCCTGTTCCAAAAAATAAATATATAATATGTAATAAGTAAAATCATAGAATAATAAAGGACAAATAAAAGTAAAAATATTAACGACAACTTCCTGAGAAAACTTCAATAAGAGCATCGAAATATCGAAGTGGGTTTTTTTTACTTTAATTTGTGATTTATTTTCTAAAATTCCATCATTTTATATATTTACATGTTAGATTTTTCTTAATGCACTTTATTTCATATATAAAAACTAAATATATGAATGTGCACCAAAACACCGGTCAGAGGGTAGTTCTAGATGTGAAATGCGTTTCTGTCTGTTTTCAAAAGAAAAACAATCATTTGGATGTCAATATTGAATACAGGTGTGAAAAAAACAAACTATTTGTATACAGAATGTTCTGTGAATTGCATTGTAGCTTTATTTACAACGTTACCATTTTTTTATAACATTGGGAGAGGGAACTTATGAAATTCATCGTTACAATTAAATTATCTAGGCCATTCCAACTCCATTACAAATTTTAATACACCATAATTTCTTACAAATGGACATGTATGAGAATTATTAATTTAAGGTAATGGTTTAAATTAGGAGGGATAGCAGCCAGAACACTTACCTTGGTGATACTGGACAATAAATTGTTTAGATAGAACACTAAAAAAAACATTTTTAAGGACAAGCTTTCACTGTCACAGACAGCTTCATCAGGTCAATAGAGTGGACTGATGCTGTTGGTTGGACTGCAAGGTTGACTGTTGCGATTTCTAATACAGTAACACCGAGGTAAGGGTGCAAGGGTGCTGTCTACCGCTCCTAATCTAAACCATGATTTAGCCCAAGTGCTGTATTCCAAATGACCTTAATGTAAGGTGATAGTGAAGGAAGATAACCTGAAAGAAGAGTAAGGTTAGGCCTATATAGGTTCAAACACACTTCTATCCTCATATCCTCTTACACTTTAACACTTCACACTTCCCCAGTCACAGGATGTTTTAAAATTTCGGAAATATTCCTTTTTCTTATGAGGAAACACATTAAAAAAGCACAGAAATATGTTATGGAAATACATGCTACATATCTTTATTTGTGTTTTGTGTGTTTTTAATGTTTCTCTTTACATGAAAAAGGAATATTTTTGAAAATTCAAAACAATCTACGTGTGGAGTGGTGCCGCAAACAGTGTGAAGAAATGCAATGTTAGTACCGAGAGAGAGAAACAGACGTTCATAGAGCCATTGTTAGAATGTTGTCTTTATTAATTATGTTATGTTTCAAAGAAGGTAAGGTGTGCAAAACTTTAAAACAAATATCAGCTTCGACGTCACTACGAAAAAAATTCTGGCTTTGAACAATAAAGATAGTAACAGCTATTTACGGTCAATTATTGCCATTCTGCGCTGTTATGTAGCGTACAAATCAATATTCATATGGGAAAAAATCTCAAAAGTAATTAAACTCGAAGTTGTGATAGTAACTTGATTGATCAAAATAAAATGAAATATTACAAACAGTTGTAGAATAAAACATTTCACAAATAATTTTAGTGAATTAAGTTATATAAATAATTACAATATATTTTTTCATGCATAAAACAACTAAATTAACAAAAAATTACTAAACTTCAATTTGGCTTCGAGAATATTTCAAATATTTGATTTGAGTTCACCTAAAATTTGCAAAAAAAAAAAAAAAANTTCCCCAAAAATTTGCAAAAAAAAAAAAAAAACGGACTTTGTGCACCCCCAGTTCCAGTTTCTCGGTTTAGTTCACGAGCACTCTCCATTTTGTCCCGACTTGTTGCAGTCCTAAGCCTCTCCTCTCTGATCTGAGTCTCCTGTCTTCCTTTATTCCGTTGATGTTCATGGAATAGCACTTGATTGTTTGTCATTCTTTGTACGTGCTTGGACTTTCCAATCGTTCCTTCCAGCGTACTTGTTACACCTGCATCTTCTCTGCTTTCATTGTTCTGGATATTGTCTTTTTCTTGTTCTTTGTAGGGATATTCGGGTAAATTTCACTCCCGAGGATTGAAGTCAGTTCATACAGAAATAAATATAATTTTTGTACATAAATGAAGAGAGAAGTTAATTAATTACAATCAATCTAATCCAGCTATCCTACCAGGTTGGCTTTCTTTTCTATCCCTTAAGATAAGTTAGTGTTTCCACACTGTTTTCATATACTTCTAGGCCATTAGGTCAAGAATCTATTCAGTAGAGTAGGGCCCCACCCGTACGGCGGGTTGGGTTCCAGAGCCTTCTTTAACTTTCAAATTCATGTAAAATCCCAATCACGTGTTTACATTATCATAATATATAAGGTGTCCAAATAAAAACAATCGAATGATCATTCAATAATTTTATGGTTAAAATGTATTCATTAGTGCCCATCACTACTGTAAATAGATTGAATTACCGACATAAAATGGCTACCAGAGCCTAAAAATGACGAAAGTGCGAGACAAGTGCCGAATATTGGGGACATGACTGTATATTAATCAAAAACCACTGTAAAGTGGGGCCCTACTTTATATGCATGCGCTTGAGTTTTTTTTAATTGCAGATATTAACAAAAGAAATTAGGCTTATTGGTGTTTCCGAGTGAGTAATGAAAAATCAGACAGCTGACAACAATTTGGAAGAACAAAGTTTTGAAGGCCCCAACTATTTGACAGCCGATAAGGGTGTACGAAGCATCGTAACTTCGACTTGGCTTCGAAATAAATATCAGCTTCTACTCCACTTAAAAAAAAAAAAAATTGGCTTCGTCAATAAAAGATGTTGAGAGCTATTATTTAAGAGTACAAATAAATATTCATGCGAGAAACTGCGAAGAAATCGAATTGTAAGTTGTGATAATATCTTTGATTTATTAAAATAAAAGTAAATATTACAAACCACCGTGCAGTAAGACACGTTCCAAGTAATTCTAGTGTAAAAAGTTATATAAATAACCACAATAATATATTTTTTTCAAACAACAAAAAATATTTGAGCTTTGATAATATTTAATTTGATTCGAGTTGAAAAAGTGTACTCTGCACACCCATAATAACTGACTTGCTTTTATCAACACGGGTGTTTGGATATCATCTATATCTGTAGTATTCGTTCTAATATTGCTAGTTGAAGTCAGGGAGCAGAGCTGCTAAATGTTCATGGAGGAGAAAAAGGTAAGGTAGGGAGAAGAAGAAGAAAACATTCTAACTGGAGACCAAAGTCGAAAGCTCTACAGCAGACGTGTCAAACTCATTTGATCAAAGGTTCCACAGTGAACATTAAAAATACTAAGGGGGTTGCATTTATAAAATAAAATATGTATTATCATCATCATCTTAACAATTTTTGGGAGTTGATCAATGTCGGAGAAAGAGTACAAATTAAGTATACCAAACTCGCCCTGCAAAATCTCCAAATATATTCCAAAATGTTGTGTTTCCTTGATGCTTATATAAAGAAGAATAAAGTTGCATCATAAGGGTTAATTGTAAGGGGTGCAGGCCGCACAAAATCATGGCTGGAGCCCCATATGAACCACGAGTTTGACATGCTTGCTATATAAAGAATAGGGCCACATTGTAAGGGGTGCATGTTATATAGGTTATAAGAAAAAGAAATTCAAGACAGTCAAATGCAGTGCACAGTTATGGTTGCCCCTTGCATGTACTGGGCTCTATCTTGACAGAGGTCATTCAAACAATCGACATGTAACAACTCAATCAAACACTCGACATGTTTCTCTAGGGAAGTGATGAAGATGAAGTGTGTAGGAAAGGTGACATGTACCGACTCCTTCAAACAAAACATGTCTTAGGCAAGAAAAAACAATCCATGGTCTGTACAATTTAAATTATATAGTTTAGAATCCAAACAAATAGACTGGATTACACCGGTTAGTAGAAATTTAGCCTTCAGTAGAAGGTGAAAGATATCAATCCCAAAACTTGTATTTTTTTTATATATATATATTTGACATTACATTCTCCTTAACTTTCAAAGCAACAATTTCAAATAGTATTTTTTTTTATTTCAGGCGAACAACTTTATTAAGTTTCAACTAAGTTTGAAAATATAAAACCTAATCAATTTGTTTTATATTTTCTTTCAATTATTTCTTAATAGATATATGAACAAATCTGCTGTTAAAATGTGAACTATCAAGGCCTGTCTGAATGTTCCGAATAACGACCGTGATCCATTCGGAGGCCCACTACTCAGCAAGGCGAACACTGCCAAGCCTTTGTCCACAGTGTCAAACACAACGCAAACACTTCTACGACACAAACGCCGAAAAATTTCTTTGGAAAGATCTGGAAGATATTGCGTCAATTTTATAAATCAAGAGATATTGGCGCAAACAATTATTCGCAAAAAAACAAAACAACAAAAACAATAGCATTATCGTTTTTTATTTAAGAAATGTCACTTAAATTTATTGACTTAATGGTACGGGGCAGTTTCTTAAAAGATACACGCTTGAAATGTTTTTTTAAGTAAAAAGTTTCATTTCCACATTTATTCCTTGAAACACTACGGTTACCATTTACAAATTCTTTATACAAAATAAAAAAATGAAGACTTCTAAAGACACGAGTTGATGTTGGGTGTGACAAGGATATGACATCACTGATACACTTCGCCAGACCAACAAGAACAGCTTCTAGACGCCCTCATTTCCGCACCAACTTATCTATAGAATAATTATTATAAACAGTCCTCTGCTCCGGTGGTTAGCACGCCTGTCTACCAAGGGCCAACATCAGTTGCTGTCCGTAATGTGGTTGTTGTCGCAAAGCGGGGAGGTAGGTCTGAACGCCTGAGCGTACGGGAAACGAGCGTGGCAGCGGACTTGGTAATCTTGCACAGCCGCGGGGCAGTGGCCAAACTCTCCGTTCCTGAGCGCCTGGAGGACCTTGACGCATGTCTGGAGAAATACAAGTCAAACTTTAATATGCCCCAATTACCTTACAAATGGACACATATGGGGTTAGTAGATCTACTTTCATGTATTCATAAGTTAATTCATGTAATTTGCAGCTGTCACATTTGATAGATATAAAATAACAATAATAATATAGGTTGTTAATAATGTTGGCCGCAAAAAAAAAATGTTTGCATTTTCTAAAAGGGGGGTCAACATTTGCACTCCAGGGTGTCCAACCAAACTATATTTTTAAATTCCCGATTTTCCCAACTTTTCCAGCCACTGTGTGTGTGTATTATTTTATTACTATTGCAACTTAATGTAATAATATTTTTATAAAAAGAAACATTCTAAAATTGTTGTGAGGCACATTATTTTTTAGTTTCTAATTTTTATAACATAAACTAATTCTACCATCCATTTTGGATAAGACCACGCATTTAAAAGAGTGGAACACGGCATGAAAATTGCATGTTGATCTTGAGAATTGATATCAGTATGTTCAACGGTGTTAAAAGAGATTCGTGATGAGTATTAACTGGAATAAAAGTGTTATTTTGACTAGTATAAATAGTAATGGTGTGCAAAGCTTCAAAAAGTCAAAGTCCAAGGTCAAATCTTCTTCGGCTTCGACTTTGACATCTACAATAACCTTTGCATATTCAAAAAATTTAGAAGGAAGGATAAAACTTTGATAAATTATCAAAAGATTTAATTTTATCCCACTAAATATTACATATTTCAATATTTGTTTAAAAATGAGGTGGCTCAATATTTGATAATTTTAACCAAACTACAAGTACATTTTGTCACAGAAGTTTTTCATAGCTTCTTCCCATTTTCTTTACTATTCAAAATGGCTGATAAGGAAAGTGGGAAACGAAAACAGAAATTAATTTACAATTATTATCATATTATATTTGGAAGAAGGTACAGGAAAGGTGGATAGAAACATATAAAAGGGACGAACACAATGTGGCCTTTACAATGAAAAGAAGAACACAGTTCACACTTTACACTGCTGCCAATGGACAGGGAGGTAATGGTTGCCTCTTGAAGAAAATTGATCGGCACTGCCCCATCCCCCGACCTGGGTTTCATTCTATCGGAACTCATCAGGGAGGAGTGTGTTCGTTTTCCTTTTATATGTTTCTATCCACCTTTCCTATACCTTCTTCCAAATACAATACAATTACCTCATAAAGCGAAAAGAGGTTTTCCTTATAGAGATATAATTATTATCATAGAAATTTAGATAAAAATACATGATATGTAAAATTTGCAAAATAATTTTCATCAGCTCTACGATGTAAGTGAATATTAAAACTTTATTGATAATTTACTAAGCTTATCATTAAGCCCGTGCACATTAATTATTAATATAGGTCTTCGATTTCGACTTCAACTTTTCTTTGCAAGTTTCAAGCTCTGCTTCACATTTAAAAAGTGGCCTTTGCACACCCCTAATAAATATAAGTTGTGTATTTTTTTTTAAAGTGAATATGCAAAAATTCCAGAAAGTTGATCATATTACCTGACTTTTCCAAGACAAAGAAAATTTCCCCGACTGAAATTACTTATTATATCCAAAAAGTAGAGTTTCTATTCATCATTTTCTCCAAGATTCAGATTAAAAATTCAGATTTGTAAAATAGTGAATTATACCTGTCTCTATCAAAAAGTAAATTAACATAAACAAGCATTCGAGAGAGTGGAAATGTTGGAAGATCAAGTTCTGAATAGGAAATGACAATCATTTACTGAGTATTTTACAAAGTCGTGTTTCTATACCAATACAGTGACAAACCCTAGAACTATGTTTGTGAGGTCAACATTCTCAAAAATAAATGCCTGAATATTATGACAAGGGAGGAGTTTCAAATAGATCTCCATTTCTACCAAAAACATTATATAATAAAATAGTTGCTTTACTCTTAACACAATTAAAAATAAATAAATGAAAAAAGTGAAACATTTTGCTAACATATTAACCCTTTCCCTGGCGCAGGCGTTGAACGTCTTTGTTTGCCCAAACGTTCCTTAGCGTGGGCATGAATCAACGTTTTATTGCAATAAATTATTGTAATGCCATCTATCAACGAATCGCTGTACTTTTAACCCGACCGAATATTTCATATTGAAGCTAATAGATGGGGCTATCAGTTCAATGCCATAATATGAGCATGAATAGAGCAATAAATGAGAAAAAAAAGAGTACTGTAGCGAAAATATTTGTCAGATACGAGTACATGAGTATAAAAATGGCTGCTGGAACTATGCGGATCGCTGCCAGGGAATGGGTTGAACCATTTTGATAAAGAATGTCACCTTCAAAGTGATATTTCCAATGTCCTTGTTTAAAGATGTAGCTAATGTGATGGCCTCTTGTTGGGTGGAAGAATCTAAATGGTGCATCATCCTGGCAGCTGAAAACACAAAAACACTCGGTGGTAAATCGCAATACACAGCGACGCTCAACGACTACTCAGACACCGCAACGCTGATTTAACCGGCATCACTCGTGTCGGACTGGATTTCCGGTGACAGAAATAACAAGGTCTGAATCCCGGTTAGCTGTATCGAGGTTGGTTTTCCCACTCTCCCTCCACACACATACCCTTCTAAAATTCTACCTTACTTACCCACCCATATTCCATTAACTTAACTAATGTATTTATGTGCTAAGGCGTGTCACTCTCATAGTGGACTAAACTGGCTATAACGGGGAGATTGGCCGAATGTGATGAGGGTGGTTTTTTTCTAAATGTTTTCAAACTCTTCCTCCATAAAATGCGGTTACAATTCCTTTATTATTATTATTATTATTATTATTATTATTATTAGCACCGCGTCTTACTACCCGTTCGGGTTATACGCACTTACACTAATGTGTAATGGTAGTAGGGTGATTGTGAGATGAAATGAAGGACCTACAGTTTAACGTGGAATCCGAACCACGGTGGAGGCCTGGCATTCCCCACATTCACAAGATGTCTTGTCAGAGGTGAAGGAAGGGTTTGGTAATCAGATAAATCTGTGCCGGGACCGAGGATTGAACCCCGGCCGCCAGCATAGAAGTCTGACACCTTACCCCCTAGACCGCCAGGTCACCCACTTCCTATAAATTCTGCCTTTTTTTTAGCACCATGTCTTTCTACCCATTAGTGTTCTTTTTACTGCTATACTTAGTATGCTAATGGGTTATGGACGAGGAAAGTTGAATTTTGAGGAAGTGTACCAACATTTGTTTGGAAAGAGAGTGGGAAACCATTTAGGAAAAAACCTTCAGTAGATCCGAATGGGATCGAGCCGCGTCATTGGCCGTCTATTACGAGGGTTGCTACAACCAAAGTGGGTAATCCTGCCTTTCTAATTCCCACTCCCTCAGTGTGGTTTATAGTCGCGACGGTCAACCCGCTAGTTTACCTTCAAAGCGAGCGTCGAGTAGGTGAGACAGGTTGCCTAGGAACTGTTTGTTGAGCTGGTGAGCGCTTCTATCCTTGGTGATCGGTTCCATCTCTTGACTGATGACCATTGCTACCGGATGGTCCAGGGTTCCTTTCCAGCGTGACAGAGATTGCAAAAATATCACAAGGCACGGATGCAGCTCGGAATGGGAGGGGTCAAGTCGATGCGCCCGCTTGATAGATTGCAGCATCAACAGCGGTTTCTCTGGAACAAGATGTCGAGATCATTATTTTGTCCATTTTAGATAGTGGTATGCACCCAAGGCACATGAAGCGAAGCTTGAAACAGGAAAAGCAAAGTCGATTACATAAAACAACTTTTAGGGTACCTACACCAACCAGGGTGGAGCAAAATATACCTTTTTTTTCCTGATTGATTACAAAATTACCTGATTTGCTCATCAGTTTTAAAATCTCTGACTTTTACAGGTTTTAGATTTTTAAATGATCCATTTAGCGCATCTAGGTTAAGAGAATATTTTTTAGGAAAAAACATATCCTGCTGTATTATTTTATACCAACATATATAAATTTATCTCTGTTTACGTTATAGATGCCATTAAATCACTAGTCCGTGTTAAAATACTATTTAGTAACTATTATAAAAAAATATTAATATAATATTGAAATATATTATGGTTAGTGAGATAAAAAAAAGGGCCCCGCATTAAATCCTTTCACTAATACAACGGTTTTCAATTATATACATGTTCACTATGTTCGGCGCTGTCTCGGTCTTCTGGCGTTTATGGCATGATGCACGCAATGAATGAGCGTATGAGAGGTGCCTTACTGTCTTTCACTTAACCTGGCGTACGAGCACACCTAACCTGGCGTACGAGCGCACCTAACCTGGCGTACGAGCAGTGCCTTACTGTCTTTCAAATCTGTTGATGATATATCCAAAATATGACGGTTATTACGGGTGTCGAGGTTGAAGCGCTCGCACATTCCTAATCTTGAGACATGTTAGAATGTGTACAACTCACGTTTCCTATAGTAGATCTGGAAGGCCATGAGGTGTGTTTCTATCCGGTGCGCCGCCAGGGTCTGAAGCGGCTGCAAGAACTTGATGGCGTGCTCTAGAGGATCCTCGATACGAGCCAGTTTCTCCGGAACTAGTTCGTCCTGCTGGGGAGCGTCTGGTTCGGCGTCTCCTTGCTGTCGAGACTTATTGTGTTGTTCTCGCTTCTCTTGCGCCTGGGCTGCTTGCTGCTTCTCCAGTTCTGCCTTTCGGCGGGCCTTCCGTTGTTTGTTGCGTAGCTTCTTGAGATCTGCGGGAGCCAGGTTCTCTGAAACACAACCGACACGCAACATTCATTTAACTGGTAGACACTATGAGTGACACGCACGGCGTCGGGCTCACAATAGACTGGATTGCCGAGTGTAGGAGAGTCAATATTTGAATAATGGCCGAGCCCCGGCAGTTATTTCTCTATCTACATCTCCAACTAATGTTGGTGCATTTTCCAGCCATCCTTATCAACATCCCTAAAGTGAGTTACTATTGGATTTACCATTAAATATACAGCTGATATAAATGAAAAATAATCAGTTTTGAAAAATCAAATCAAATAGCTTTGTGTAAAAATAAATTTGAGGAGCCCACTTGGACTTACATTGAAACTTCTTGCCACTCCTCGAGCTCTAGATCCCTGGTCTGACCACACAACAAACAAACGTTCAGCTCCCTGGTCTGACCACACAACAAACGTTCAGCTCCCTGGTCTGACCACACAACAAAC
>CABEEJ010002019.1:0-52225 GCA_901482245.1 Timema douglasi
CCAAACTGTTTATGAGACCACTCACACACCTAATAAAATAATTCAGATACTTGTCTCTATATAATGTCTCATCCCTATAAATGAGATAGGTGGTTGGACCTCCACTTATATATGTGATCCACCCCAGCTAAGATAGTTTGTCAGACTCTTGTCTATATACATTGACAGTCGCTTTCCTAGTTATATAAATAAAAAAATTATCTTGGTATTATTTCTTTATCTTTTTTCAACACAAGTGCTTTCCCGTCCGTTATCTCTGTCGTTGAAATTATCTTAATTCACTTTTCACGAGCTGCGAGATGTTATCTCATATTTCCACCCCTTTATTAACGGAAGAGGGAAGGGGTCGGTTCTGAAGAAGGGTAACACACCCCTTGACAAATGACGCATCCTCTAATATTAACCTAGTAAGATACGTCATTTCTCCCGACAATCGCGATAGGAAGGCAGGTTAAGGAAGAGGAAGATTGTTTTTATTATTAGTACGCTCAACACCAGGGTAAATAAAGACTTTTCATAAGGGATAGATATTGTAAGGGTAGTCTAGGGGAAACACGCCCGCATTAGCGTAATGAGTATATGGGAAAACGACAGTGATAAATCACATGTAGAAAACCATCCCAAGTTTACACAACCTCGATTTTATCCTCAGCCTACACGTCATTGGCAATCTACTTTGCTGCGAACTTGACTCCTAGACCAGGCGGCCACCGATGTGAGTTTTTTAAGCACCGTGTCTTACTTACTACCTATTCTAGATATATACCTATGCACTAATTACGCTAGTATATTAGGGGTGAGAATGTCTGAATCTAGAGGGTGTGTGCCAGCATTTACGTGTAGATAAAGTGGAAAAATATAGTAAAATCTACTCTTAGTACACTTGATCTGGATTAGAATCCCAATCTCCCCATAATCGGCAGTCTAATATATTATAAAGATTACTTCTTAAACCATGCGGCCACCAAAGCGGGCCCGGTGCGAGTTAAAAGAGAGAGAGAGAGCTAGTAAGGGGGGGGGGATATAACCAAGATACTAACAATCATTATAGTTGATACCTTTTTTATTAGCTAGCCAGGACAATAATTTAATAGGCTCTTCTCAATTGGTGTGAAAGGTGGTCTCTTACCTTACATGACGAAAACAGGTTGGCTACGAAGATACTTGGTCCGAAATAGTATGAAGTTACTGGTGAGTGGTGGAGGTAATGTAATGATGAGTTACATATCCTATATTCATCACAATACATTGCTATGATAATCGAGTCTCGTGGATTACGGTGAGCAAACCTTGTTCAGGATAACGACTAGCTAAGCTAAGCCAATGGGAAGAGACCATTTGGAAAACCTAGAAGCTGATGGGAGGATAGCATTAGACTAGGCCTGAAAGAGATAGGGTGTAATGAGGTGGACTGGATAGAACTAGCACACGATAGGAATAGGGTGTAATTAGGTGGACTGGATAGAACTAGCTCAAGATAAAGATAGGGTGTAATGAGGTGGACTGGATAGAACTAGCTCAAGACAGGGATAGGGTGTGATGAGGTGGACTGGATATAACTAGCTCAAGACAAGGATAGGGTGTAATGAGGTGGACTGGATAGAACTAGCTCAAGATAAAGATAGGGTGTAATGAGGTGGACTGGATAGAACTAGCTCAAGATAGGGATAGGGTGTAATGAGGTGGACTGGATATAACTATCTCAAGATAGAGATAGAGTGTAATGAGGTGGACTGGATATAACTAGCTCAAGATAGGGATAGGGTGTAATTAGGTGGACTGGATAGAACTAGCTCAAGATAGGGATAGTGTAATGAGGTGGACTGGATAGAACTATCTCAAGATAGAGAGATATGTGGCTTAATTTGTAAGTGCGGCAATGAACTTTCGAGTTCCTAATGTCTTAGAATAACTAAGTAAGCAAGTAAGGCTGGACGTTAATTAATGTCTCGTCTACAATCGCTCGCACCCGCACTCTGAAGTGCATTCACAAGACGCTGTCTTGTTTTCTGTCCAAACAAGAACTGTCTACAAATTGAAATTTCGTCACCCAAAATTTTATTATAAACTACAATGAGATGTTGGGAGACGCAATTTCAACTAAAATGAGTCCATTACCAAATTCATATTAAAGTTTCAAATACGAATTAAATAGAATCAAATTAATGTATAAAATTTATTATTATTACGCTTACTAAATATTTTAAAATGCAATTCTTTTATCTACTGTATATATTTTCACGAACTGTTCTCTTTGACCAAATAGGTAAATATTTTATTTGAATACAGTAGTACATGCATATTTGTGGCTGAACGCAAGCCAACGAAACTACATAAACGCAAGAGATGGGCAGTGTTCATCTCCTTCCGACAAGCGGGTCCGACAATCCCGACATACGACTGCGCTTGCGTGTGCGACTGAATATAGGTAAGCCGTTTGGGGAAAAAAAAAATACCAGTCTTTCTTTAACATTTACATTTATTATGCTTTCCGAATTGTATTTTTATATTTTCAGGTTTTTCTCTTAATGAACTAAGGGAATACCCTGAAAATATAAAAAAATTTATTTCAGTAGTCAATATGCCAATTTGACTGATTTATTGAATCCTTGTATGGAATAGCTTTTTTATATTTTTGTTTATTTGAGGTACTTTTAACTTTCACTCTCTGAACCGACTGATACGAGAATTGCTATAAGCGAGAGTGAAATAGGCTACCAATATTTCTGGGATAGATACTTTCACAGGCCTTCCAGGATTATTTCACATACCACAATCGACATTGGACCGACGCGGTGGCTTTACTTCCAATTGCACTACGGTTTTTTGCCGTTAAAGAAAAACTCGTCGACTCCAGTTGGGCTTGAATCCACGAACATCAGGTCCTAGGGCGAGTACTTTACCCTTAGGCCACCGAGGTTGACAAATATAAATCAACGCAGAGATATATTACTAAGGGGATAGTAGTATCCAGATGGACTCTTAAAGAGGCTTAGGATGGATAAGTTTGTGTTTCTCTCCGTCAACGTACCACTCATTGCGAGCTATGCGTATTTTAACTATGTTAAGAAGGTAGAGATGATGAAGGTAAATCTTAGAGGAAATGTACGTGCATTTTCTTGGCGATAGATTGGGAAACCATTTAGTTTATACCGCTTTTAGTACACTAACCCGGGAATCAAACCTCGACATCCCATCATGGGGAAACCAGTTTAGATGAGTATAACATTTAGTCCACTTGCCCACCGATGTGGGTTTTCTTACGTTAAACTTGCTGTTCTTAGATAACGTTGTGTTGAAAGATCATTGTATAAATCACATATTTTATTAAACTAAAATAGTAATTGCTTCGTTTTGATTACATTTCTTCCAGGGGATATCTCTTCGCGCTTTTATCAATTTTGTTTATTTAGTTGTTTTGTTTGTTTATAAATAGTATGCCAGAATTCTTCAAGATTGTTGATTATAAACTAACATTCTTTTAATAAAACAGTGTTACTTGTTGAGTTATTTGGTTTGAAGTTCATTCTTGAATCAGTAAGATAATTTTCTTGGATTTGTTTTATTCTTCATAATTGAATCATTTAATTGAAAGACTGGCTGAGCTTATACAATTAAATGTACCTTTAATTCTAACGCGTTATGTGGTCAGCTTTAACAGGTGAACAAAAACAGTGTGCGTGAGAATTAATTTAGATTAACAAGATCGTGTATCCAGTTGTTGAAGGCGAAGACTATTTTTCTCTCTATTAGATTCAAACCCTATTTATATACAAACAAATATGATATAGATAAATTATATGTCTAAAATAACATTAAAATTTTCAACCTTGGTGGTATTGGGGTAAAGTTCTTACCTCAGGGCCCGGTGTTCATGGGTTCAAATCCAGCCGGGATCGATGAATTTTTCTTGAGTGATAAAAATCTATTGCTCAACTTCCTTCAGAGGGGAAGTAAAGCCGTCGGTCTCCTCCGATTGTGACATTTAAAAGAACCCTGGAAGGTATGTGAGAATAGCGTTCAAATTAAAATTGGTATGCCCTTTTGCTCTCGCTCATAGAAATCATCGTGTGCTGTTATAATCAGTCAGTTCAGAAGGTGCACGTTAAATACCGCGAATAAATAGAATAAAACGTTGCCGGTAGTTAAGGTCGGTTGTACAGAGGCGTTTTTTTATTCTGTTGCATTACCGTTTTGTGGTAACATTCGGTAAGCCTAGGCAAACGTTGAACTTCTCCCCCTACATCAAAATTGATATTACAAAATGTATGTAATGTTTTGTATTTTTACGTAGAAACTAATTAAGACACATGTTTAAAGCAACTTCACTCCAAGTTAATATTTCGCGCGCAAAATCAACAAAATGGAATAAAGCATTACATTTCGGTGTAAAGGTACTGTGATAGCTGATAGCCTAACCAAATGAATAGTTAGTAAAAACAGAGAAATAATTAGGAAAACTAAATAAAACTCTTATATTAATAGCAATTTAAGCTGAAAAATAGAAAATAAGTTTTTTTATAAACGAGTCTTACTACCCGTTCAGGTTGTGCATGTAAGTTCTAATTAAGCCAATGTGTTAGAGATAGGGAATGTTTAATTTGGAGGAAGTATATCCACATTTGCTTGGCGGGAGAGTGAAACAATTATTTAGGAAAGACCACTCACAGTACACTTGATCGGGACTCAAACTCTGATCTCCCTGTCATTGGAAGTGCAGTCCATTGCGAGGATGACGCCTTAGGCCATGTGGCCCCCTAAATGGGTAGAAAATAAATTTTCTCATATTATTATTGGATCAATATTGGGTTCAAACAGAAGGTGTCTGGGTAATTTTGCACTTATTAGTAATTCATAATTAGTTAATGCGTGCTACAAATGATAGGTACATGACAGGACAGAGGTCACTCATCAATATTTATCTGATCATTATTTAATTGACGCATATAATATAATTGATGTATTTATTGGTGGTAAAACGTCAAAATCACTTCTTTTAAAATTCAAATTACTGCAAATTAAAAAATAAGACAACTTATTTTCTGCTAATTAGTTGAATTTACTTTTAAAAAAGTATTCATTTTTTTTCAAGCTGGTTTTTTACATTTATTCATTTTCAAGTTTTTCATTTATAAGGACATACATTTATAAAGGCCTCCCAAGTGCAGATAATAGAAGGACTCTAAATCTAAAATTATATTATATTATAGGTTCACCTAAACAAGTGGCATGTATCAACTCTCTAGGAGCAGCCTAAAGGATTGAAAAATCATGTAACAGATTTTAGGAAAGATTTATACTACGTGAGATAAATTGAATTGTTTTAAAAACGCACCCGGGCCGACAATCTCAGGGCCGACATGTTCAGCTGTGCTCATCTTTTACCAGGCGGATAAAGAATCGGTCGGGCACACGGAGAGGAGTGTCTTTCTCATTATAGTATTAATAACAGTTTACTTTCTCTTTACCCCTCGGAGAGAGAAGAATTTTGATCATCAAAAAATTAAAGTCTAGATTTTGATAAATGTTGACTGCTCATGACTCCTCGAAACCGAAAATATTATTTTCGCGATGCCGTCTGTCTGGACCTCAGGCCAAGGCCGAAACCATTTTAACGATCGGGTTTGGACTTGACATCTTGGTTTTTCATAAGGTTCCCTTGAGGGGGTTTTGTAGCTAGAATTAAAATTAGGGGTAGTTTACTGAAGGGCAAAAAGAGAAAAAAATCTATTATAAAGATTTTGAATAAATCTCATTTCTAAGCATTGATCAATATTATCAACAAAATGGCTACTCTCATTTTTTTTCGGCAAAATTAATTCAAGGGTTCCGATCTGATGCGTAAATTCTAATTTTTTTTTTCATATATCCGAAACTATTTGAGATAAGAAATTACTTATCACAGCAAACATGTTGGTCTATTTATAATACAAATAATTTATTTGAAACATATTTTTATAAAACTAATAATCTTCAAGCTAAACGCAAATATATATAAAAAAATTACTTTTCGAACACTAAAGGTAAAGTACTGCGACCGTAAAAAAATCTAACACAAGATGTTGATGGATGTCGACGTTTCATGACCCCCCAAACCCTAAAAAGTAGTTTTTGCAATGCTGTCTGTGTGTCTGTTTAACCCTAAAATTAAGAGTAGTTTAGTAAAGAGCGAAAAGAGAAATAATCTATTTTCTCAAAATCGGCTCTATCGATTTTAGTTAAAATTCGTATCTGGGCTTTGATTAAGATTATAAATAAAATGGCTATTTTCATTTTCCCATGAAAATTAATTTTAGGGTACTTAAGAGAAGTGGACATTTTGTTATCTCCGCAACTATTTAAAATACTAAATAACTTATAATTGCAAAATTGGAGTACTATTAAAAATAAAAAAACTTGTATTAAAAATATATCTTTATACACAGATATTGGCAATTATATTAACATAATTTTGTGAGCTTTAGTTGTACAGAGATGCAAGTTTTAACGCAATAATTATCTAATTCCATGGAGTAAGTAGATAAGTATCTCAAAAAGTGTATGTTCTTTTAACTTTAACCTCTTAGGGGAAATGTTTGTACACCAATGATATATTTTCATAATTTTATATTCAATATCTTTTTCAATAGGCATTGGTCTAAATTTATAAATCAGGAATTTAATAAAATGTCGAAAATTTTTACCAGAAGTCTAAATTTTAATACGAAGTATTGACCCTTGTAGACCCAATACCAATATTTTCTTGGCCATATATACTAGTGAGGACTTTAATTCTTTAAAAAGAAAATAATAAAATTTAAATCCGTGAGTTAAAAAATGTTTAACGTGAGTATAACGCAATTTTTGCTTCGGTTTACTAGTGTATATTATTTCATTTCACATATATTACGAGTTTTGAGTAAATATCTCCATTTTTAAACAATGGAGGGAGAAAGTTCGTGCGGAGTTACGTATCATTTATTTTCTTTTTCTTATTTCAAAAAATCTTACTTTTATAAAAGAGCTACTACTAGTGTTTTATCACTTTTATATTTAATTTTTATATCCCGCTCTTTGTCACACACATACACACTTTCCATATATCTCTCTCTTTTTCTCTCAGTATTAGTGTTGTTTTTTACATTCAACTTTTATGTCTCGGCTTTACTTTTTTCCTTTGATCTATTATTTTTGTTATCAAGTTTTCCACTTAATTTGAGTAACGTGAAGCTTAGCTGAATTTTCTAAAGATGTCACCGGATGTGTGTGAGCCCTATTCTTTGACACCTGTCACGGTTCCCTCCGTGTTTACATATCATGACAGAGTGTACGAGTAGGGCTAGAGAAACTCTATCTTACTAACGTTGAGGGATCTAATCACACCCCCTCCTCTACCTTGACATAGGGAAAACACACAAAGATAAATTAACTACGAAATCTTAACATAAATCTTGGAATAAAATTGGATTTAACACCGACCTCGTGATGTGTACACAAGGTAGTAGGCAGCCAATAATTTCAGGGGGGGAGGGGGGTTGGAGGGAACATCCTCAAATGCTGAAAGCCAAATTTTTTTAAATGATAAACAATTCTAGAACCATTCTGAAGTAGTTATTTTTTTATAGTAAAATAACCCCCTAGCTGCCGAAGGCTTGGAAAATTTCTAAATATTTAACACCTATAGAAGTTCTCTGAAGTGATAATGGTAACACAGCCCCATAATTTGTATTTGTATATTAATTTTGATGTTGTTTGAACCATAAACAAAGCCATATTTATTTTGTTCATAAAATTTCGTGGGGGGCTTGAACCCCCCTCCCTCCCGGCTACGGCCTTGTGTGTACAGGATTGTGAAGTTTTATACCTTCAAACATTTCCCAAGCTTCTCTGGAACCTTTGGTCGGGTTTGAACACAATGAGGAACAAATAAGAGCTGTCAACTTTAATGAATATTTCATATTAATTTACGCAAATACAGATATGTTAATTATAATAAGGTATTTTTGATTATTTCACGATTTTAAAAAACGTTTATTTTTCAGAGGAAGATCCATTATATGACAGATTGAAAATATACTTGATCTCTTCTAATGTATTCATACGTCAAGTTATTTGATGTGCAGTTTTAATTTTTGATAGATAATACAAATCGATACCAATAAAATAATACTTATATACTAAAATGTTGGTAGCTGCAAAGAAATATATATTGTTTTTACTTTTTCATATCAAGAGATAGTATTGTGATCACGAAAAATAATAATCTTGAGAATATGATGAATATTTACATTTTACTTGAATCCAAACCTAAACAAGTGGATTATATCATTTTGTCTGTCTGTCTGTTTGTCCATGGCCATAGATTCAAATCTGTTCCATGGATTTTGTTAAAACTGGTTATATAGATACTTTGTTTGATTTTTACCCTAGCCTTTAAATTAAGATTAGTTTACTGATAGATTTATTTTATTCTTAATTTTTTGAAAATGACGCGATTTTGATCAAATAAATGCATATATAAAATTTGTTTAACATAACCAATAGCAACGTATTATTAGTCTTTGGGCAAAGTTGGTTATGTAGTTTACTAATGGGAAATTTTTGAAAATGCATAATATTTCGATAATTTCTGGCGATTTTGTTTTATTTATATATATATTTGGGGATTGTGTTGTATGGCAAATAGTACCGTATATTTTTTTTAGGGCAAGAGCTCATTTATGGGTAGTTTATAATGACTGATTTTTCAAAGACTTGAAATGTTTTACAAATGGTTTTAACAAATTGGTTTTAAATGAATATTTTGGTAGCGTCTATTTTAAATCAGGGGTCCCAAACCTTTATGTAATTCAGAGCACATTCAAAACTAACGGTAGTGCGGCGGGCACCAATCACTTTTTCAACTAAATTGATAACCGAACATAATTCATAATGCAATTAACACACACAAACACCAACATAGATATTTAAAAAAATTGTGAGTTTAACATTTCATTTAAAAAAATCACGAGTTTAACATTTCATTTAAAAAAATCACAAATAAAATAACGCAAATGGTACACACGTAAAGTGAGTTCAAAACCATTTTAAACAATTGAAACCATTTTCACCAAACCAAAAGTCAATGTAAATAAATAAATACAAAACTGATTTATTTACGATTTTAACAAGACCAAAATAAATACATAAACAAGGAAATATTCAACTTTTCACCACCATTTTGATGCTTAGGTACATTTTTAAAATATATATTTATTCTGTGTTTACTCAGGCAACAAAGCTGGGTAGACCCATGTCAAGATATTTAAAAAGGAAATAGGAAGTATCAGCATTGTATTAGTGAGTATAATGATAGTTCCGAGTAATAAAGTACACTTTGTACATGAGCCGGCAAAGAAAGAGGAATGAGAGGGAAGGATTGTAAAGAAAGGGGGTGCGGGGGCTTTCAACCACCAACTTATTAAGAATGCCATGGCACTCGTGGGCACGGGGCTGGTGACCCCTGTTTTAAATTATAAATAACAGTGTATACTTTCTACTTTCTCGCTATCTTACAGGTATAGAAAGTATTGTGATTGTCAAAAAAATCTAACTCAAGATTTCGACGAATCTCTACGTTTCATGACCCCCCGAATCCAAAAAAGTATTTTTTGAATTCCCGTCTGTCTGTACCTTCAACTAGAGCCTAAACTATTTTACCTATCGAGATTTTGATTAAAATTTGTATCTAGGAGTTGATTAAGATTATAAATAAACTGGCGATTTTCATTTTCCCATGAAAATGACTTTTAGAGTACTTTACAAGAGTGTAAATCTCCGTATCTCCGCAACTATTTGAGATATTAAATAACTTATCACTGAAAAATTGTATTACTATTAAAAATTTCAATGAAAATATTTTTTTATATAAAACCAACAGTTTCTGAGATTTTAGCAAATATATTAACACCATTTGTTGAGCTTTAGTTGTAAAGAGATACTACGTAAGTCATAACGCAATAATTGTCTAATGCCATTGACTAAGAAATGAATACTTCTCTCAAAAATGTATGTTCTCTTTCTTTCAACCTCTTAGGAGAAATGTTTGTACAACAATGATCTATCTCTATCATTTTAGATTCAATATTCAATATTTACTTATTTTATTGGTCAAAACTTATAAATGAGGAATTTAATAGCAAAGCAATAACCATAAGATGTACAACCCCTAGTAAAATGTCGAAAGTTTTTAATCGGAAGTCAACGTTTTAATACGAAGTGTTGACCTTTGGGAACCCAATATCAATATTTTTACTTTCTCGCAAGTATTGAAATTGTCAAAACAAATTGAACTCCAGATGTTGATTAATGTCGACGTCTCATGATCCCCCAAACCCTAAAAAGTTGTTTTACGCAATCTCGTCTGTCTGTCTGTCAGTCTGTACCTCGGGCTAGAGCCTAAACTATTTTACCGATTGGGCTAAAACTTGGTATCTAGGTTCTGAAAATTTAAAAATGACACCTGGACACGGGAATCAAACCCGGGCTGGACCTTTGGTTTACTACGGCAATGCTCTACCACTGAGCTATCTAGGAATCGTCCCGTGTCCCGGGTCATTCTTCAATCATATCTTAAGGCAAAGTCTAAAATGGAATATATCTTGATGGAGTAAATCCTCAATAAAAGCATAATAATATCTTTGGCTATTTGATTATTGGTACCTAGGGTTTTCATAGGTTTACCCCAAGGAATTTTTGGAATTGGATACCCAGTCATAAAATTAAGGGTAGTTTCCTTAAAGGTGGAAAGAGAAAAACTAGATTTTATCAAAAACGGCTTTAATGATTTTGATTAAATTTATTTTTTAAGCTTTCATCAATGTTACAAACCAAACGGCTACTTTCAACCTTTCTTAAAAATAACTTTAAGGGTTCCGGTCTGATGCGTAAATTATAATTTTTAATATTATCTCCGTAAGCCTTTGCGTTATGAAATTGGTTATCATTGCATACATGCGGATCTATTTGTATCAAACAACTTTTACTTGAGATATTTTTTTTATAAAACCAAAAGTGGTCAAGCTATACACAAATATATTTTTCTTTTAACTTTGCCAACACTTTTAATGTAAAGTATTACGACAGTCAAAAAAATCTAGCCTGAGATGTTGATGGATGTAGACGTTTTATAAGGCCCCCTCGCCCTCCCGAACCCTAAAAAGTTGTTTTCGCAACACCGTCTGTTTGTGTTTCTTTCTAACCCTAAAATTAATAGCAATTTACTAAAGAGTGAAAAGAGAATAATCCATTTTCTCAAAATCGGCTATAACGATTCTCTCTCATTTTATACTTGAGTCAATAATTATCTATATTCTTGGTGAAAATTTATAAAAGAGAAATTTAATAGCAATGTGATAACCATAAGATATGCATTCCCTAGTAAAATGACGAAAATTTTAACTGGAATTCAAAATTTTAGTATGAAGTGTTGACCCTTGGGGACCCAATAGCGATATTTTTTACTGGCTCAAATATACAAATGAAGACGTTAATTCTTTAAAAATAAAATTATGAAATTTAAAACCACGAGTCAAAAAATAATTTACGTATGTATAGCGCAATTTCTTCTCGGGTTCGTTACTGTATATTATATTATGCAATTTGAGCAAATATCTCCATTTTTTTAAACAATAGAGTGAAAAAGTCCATGCGGAGTTCCGTACTATTTGTTTTTTTGTGGTAAAACTCATTAAAAGTTAGTTTACTGACGACTTATTTTTCAAAACGTGAAATATTTGTATAATGGCCATAGTGATTTGGTTCCAAATGGGTATCTTGGTAGTATTTGTGATGAAATATTTCACTGTACAGTTGTTTTTTGAATAAACTTTCGTTTAAGGGCCGTTTAAAAAGACGGATTGAAAAAAACTTAAATGACTTATTATTTTGTTACAATTGGGTATATTAGCAGTGTTTTACATGACAAATAACACATTATACTATTTTGGGGAGTAAAAATGTGTTTAAAAATGGTTTACTGAGGACTAATTAAAAAAAATGAATTTAAAAAAATTTCTCTAACCAATTTGGTTTAAAATTGTTATCTAGGGAGTGGTTAATCTCCCAAATAACACTGTTTTATTGTTTTTAGGTGAAACATCATTAAAGGGTGGTTTACTAATTGGCTTTGTGACTTTAAAAAGTAAGAAATATTTTGAAAATGGACCTAAAATGTTCGTTTAAACTATATACCCGGGGAGTTTATACATGAAAACCATACCAGTAATTGATGAGCTCTAGCCTCCCACACAAATATATCAGATATTAAAGAGCTCTAGCTTCTCACATAAACATATCAGCAATTAAAGGGCTCTAGCTTCTCACATAAACATACCAGTAATTAAAGAGCTCTAGCCTCTCACACAAACATATAACTAATTAAAGAGTTCTAGCCTCTGACATAAACATACCAGTAATTAAAGATCTCTAGCCTCTCACACAAACATACCAGTAATGAAAGGACCTAGCCTCTCAATCAAACATACCAGTAATTGATGAGCTCTAGCCACCCACACAAATATATCAGATATTAAAGATCTCTAGCTTCTCACATAAACATATCAGCAATTAAAGGGCTCTAGCCTCTCACATAAACATACCAGTAATTAAAGAGCTCTAGCCTCTCACACAAACATACAACTAATTAAAGAGTTCTAGCCTCTGACATAAACATACCAGTAATTAAAGATCTCTAGCTTCTCACATAAACATACCAGTAATTAAAGGACCTAGCCTCTCAATCAAACATACCAGTAATTAAAGAGCTCTAGCCTCTCACATAAACATACCAGTAATTAAAGGCCTTAGCCTCTCACACAAACATACCAGTAATTAAAGAGCTCTAGCCTCTCACACAAACATATAAGTAATTAAAGAGTTCTAGCCTCTGACATAAACATACCAAGTAATTAAAGAGCTCTAGCTTCTTACATAAACATATTAGCAATTAAAGGGCTCTAGACTCTCACACAAACATATCAGTAACTAAAGGCCCTAGCCTCTCACACAAACATACCAGTAATTAAAGAGCTCTAGCCTCTCACACAAACATATCAGTAACTAAAGGCCCTAGCCTCTCACACAAACATACCAGTAATTTAAGAGCTCTAGCCTCTCACACAAACATATCAGTAACTAAAGGACCTAGCCTCTCACACAAACATACCAGTAATTAAAGAGCTCTAGCCTCTCACACAAACATATCAGTAATTAAAGGCCATAGCCTCTCACACAAACATATCAGTAATTAAAGGCCTTAGCCCATCAGCTAATACTACAAGGTATTAAAGTGTTTTAGAGCTTGAAGAAACCTCATAATAGCTTCGTCCAACCACCTCATTAATTTGTTTCAAAATGAGGCGGTCAAAGTAATAATTTGTAAGGTAAGGAAAGCTTATAGACAATCGCATCCCCTTTTCACCCGTATCTTGGTTCCCTAATGACCATTCTAAGCTAATCCCTCTTCTACATACACACGGGCTCACTTCCTGCCCAGATAGTTTCCAGCTATTCAACATTAAATTAATATCTCGTGGAAGAGAAGCACTCGTGATCCCACGCTGGCTGGACTAAGGAAGGGGGAGCGCATCCCAACGTCAATTTTCAAAGTTCTTGAAGTTATTTAATATAAAATCATCAAAATGGTCCACACGGAAGTGAATGTATTTTAACTCTCCCTAAATAAGAGGCTATAAAAATTCAATAAATTGCCTCAAATAAAATACTGAGAATCACTTTTAATCAAAAATTAATCTATTAAAAGGCTGGAATAATATAGTTCACTGAATCTTTAGAATGGTTTATACTATGCCCATGTGCGTTGGGAGTTTCAAAAATCTATTTCAAATTAATTTTAAATTTAAATCAATGTGAAGATGAACTTCTGTCGAAGAACCTCGTTGAAGAGCCTCCTTGGCATGAGTGAACCTTTTAAAAATGTATTGAAATAATGTATATCTAATTACTACTGCTACTACTGATATTACTACTACTACACTAATAATAATAATAATAATAATAATAGTTCTTACAGTAAAGCTCACTCTCTACATGTTATTATCATTACTATAGTAGTTTTACTAGTAGTTATTTGAACAGTAGATCTCATTCATTCCATGTTCTTATCTTTACTACAGTCTTAAGATTTTTCTTTGGATTTCAAGTTGAAATATTCCTTTAATTTCTCCTTTCATTTCGATTATATATTTTCCCATGGTGATCAATTAGACAATTAAAAATTAATACTATGTTTAGCACTACATATAATATTCATGTTTGGCCTAAGTCCAAAGAATGTCCCTAGCCAATTTCATTACGATTGGTCCACGCATTTGAACGTTATCGTGGAACAAACAAATGAAATGCCTAATAGTCCAATTAAGACAGGACATTGGGAAAATTGACTACACAGAAGTTTTTATAATATGTTCAGACCTAAGCACTCCTACTAAAGTCCGTTCACCGTAGGAATTGTTTTCTGAAAGGCCTGGGATTGCCAGCTCTTTGTTCACAAGAGTGTGTCGTAGCATTAACTCTATTTTTTCGCTAAGGAACTTTACTGTTATTTAGTAATTTAGAACATGGCTCCCCTGGGAGTTGTGGTCTTGAGTTTGAATCTTGGCTACTAAGATTCATAGAATATTAATAATTTAAAATAATGAACTTATTAAACGCGTCACAAAGTATTTATTGTACTGAATACTATTAGGCCTGTATTTACAAAATGTGTTCTTTATAAGAAAGAAAATATATATTATTAGTCAATTTAATGAAATAATTTGAGTGGTGAAACTTTAAGGGTTCTTTTATTATCCTTTTAGCACCGAGTCTTACTATCCGTTCGCAGTATACTCAAATGTACTAATTAGTTAGGGACTAATAAAGCTGAATTTAGAGGAATTGCACTCTTATTTGCCTAGAGAGAGTGAGAAACAATTTATAATAAAACTAATATCTGTACACCTGATAGAGATCAAACCCCGATCTCCCTCTCTTTAACGATCTAGTCTACAACGGGAGCGACGCCTTAGAGATCATGCTAGCACCAGAGTAGGTTTTAGCGTTCTTTATTTGTAGTAAAAAAAAGTATTACTTTTCATTGTTATTATTATAATAGATAACAGAGCTCATGGTTGGCATCTTACGAACCGGCCAAAAAGCTGTAAAAATGTTCGAATGCCACGTAGGTCAAGTGGCCAACAAGACTAGGACCAACTGGTCGACAAGTTTATGCATAAGAAGGCAAAGTGATCGACAGCCAACTGGTTTACCAAATAAATAAAAATGTTTCAAACTTGAGTGTGTCAAGTGATTGACACGTTTAGGACCATTTGATAAGATATACAACTATTTGATATGAGAGAACCTAATGGTATACAAAAGTCGAGATAGATATATACCGGGTACCGCGTGTTAGCTAAATAAATGCTGACGGGAGGGGGCCGGGGTTCAAATCCCTGTCGTGCGTGTGTACTGAGGTTGGTTTCCTCACTTATTCCTCCGCGGGTTGTGTCCCAGACGGGTAGTAAGACGTGGCAGCCTTAATTCGTTCTTGTGTTAAATATTAGAAATGTAGAATGATGGGAGGCTGTGTGTGTGTGAATTGTAAATGGACATTATAAGTTTTAATAAATATTCAGGGTAGGCTAACCATATTGTTCTCTCGGGTTTGGCGGCTACAGGCCGTGAAACACCCGGAAAAATATATTGGGGTTGGCATATATGTTGGGTACACACTCTAAATGTCAAGCTTATCTAGCTATGACGGGGGAGGTCGTGAGTGCGAATCGCACTCGGGTGAACTGGGGTGGTGTTCTATTCTCCCTCAATCCACGTAAACGCTGGAACATTTCTGCCTTACTCCTCCGATTCATGACGGATACCTACATCCATGCCTGTCGACGGACGATACCAAACAACCAATTTTATTAGACTTTAGGGGTGGGGGATAGCGGCCCCTAATAGAGGATTATGCATAATCAAAGCTGTATAAATGCTCTATAGTTGCGAAAAAAACCATTACCGCATAAGGGGTTGCGACATTGCGATGACTAGTTGTGACACATATCTCTAAGGAGAGTGGGGAGTGAGAGAAAAGTGAAAGGGTGGCAAACAGCTGCCAGCCGGTCACTGGTCGCATTCTACGCTACGCTGCTGTCAGGAGAGCTCCGTGCCGATGCCACACCCGATGCCGTGGACTGCACGCCAAAAATAAATTTAAAAACTCCAACGCCCCGTCCCAATCCTACTACAGTAAACTTCCCCACAGTGTATAAAAAACTACAACGCCCGTCTGAATCCTAACCAGACATAACAAAAAGAAACAATAATAAACCATTGAAAAGGGGTCAGGAGGAGGGGGAAAACCAATCAGAGAGCGATAACAACATTGCGTAATCATCACAGTACACACTCTCTCCACGTCGGGGTCAAAAGTCAAACTGGAAGGATACGCCGGACTAGGTAATGACAGAGGGCGAGGAAGGTTTATTTGTATAAACACACCCAATAATATAACTGGAGAGAAGACAAGAAAATCCCAGTGTACGATAACAGTTTTGAGGGAACCTTCTGATAACAAATCTTATCTCTAATTATTAAACTAACTTACGACATTTAAACGATATTTAAATCAGCTACTTGTTTCTAATTTCGTGCCTTTTAGTCTAAACATTTTTTTTTTAAATCTAAAATATGCGCATACTACCAAGGTACTATTCTATCACCCTTTATGTTAACTTTTATTTGTGACGTCTCTTATTGTTAGTGATGAGTAACGTTGAATTTAGAGAAAGTGCACCTATATTCGTATAGATAGGAGATACATTAAATTTTTAAAAACCAAAATCAGTCTTACCCAGTCTAGTTTCGGACCCTGAACTTTCACTTGCAATCTATTATATCTCGAACCTGGTGATGTAGACCATGTGGCTACCACTGTGATAGTGTCTGTTAAAAAAATTAAAAAATTCCATTTTCTTTTGATCTCGCTAGACGGAAGAAATATTTTGTTGTAATGTGTTCTTGAAGAACATACGAGGGTCATCCAGAAAGTAAGGTTACAACCTTTATTTAGGATCGAAAAATACTTGTATTTAATTGAAATTCACAGAATATTTCACAAATATATTAAACTATTTTTCAACGTAATCGTCATCGAGATCGAGACATTTCTATAGTCGGGGCACCAGCTTTTGTATGCCAGTGTCATAGACCTCCGCCGTCAACTCTTTCAGCCACTTCTTCACAGCTTCCTCGACCTCCTGATTGTTGGAAAAATGTTTCCCACCCAAAAACTCCTTTAGTTTAGTGAAAAGGTGATAGTCTAAAGGCACCAAATCGGGTGAATAGGGGNGGGGGGGGGGGGTGACAATATCCCATCCAAACGATGTCAGCAGCTCCTGTGAAACTCGCACGGTGTGGGGCCTGCCGTTGTCATGCAGGAGGCTGACTCCCCAGGTCAGTATTCCCTTTCTGCGGTTCTGAATGGCTCTTCTGAGGGTTTTTTTTAGGGTATTTCAGTAAGCCTCTGCATTAATAGTAGTCCCTTTAGGCATAAAATCCACCAAAAGGACCCCCTTACGGTCCCCAAAAACAAATGCCATTACTTTTCCGGCTGAATGGATTGTCTTGAACTTTTTAGTGGCTGGGAAAGATGAATGACGACACTGAAGTGATTGTCTTTTTGATTTTGGGGTGTAGTGACACACTCACGTCTCATCACCCGTCACGATATAGTCCAGAAAAGCTTCTCCCTCCTGTGCAAAACGATCCAAAGATTCACGGTTGCGCGATTTTGACGGTGCTCCGGTGTGAGCATTCTGGGCACCCATCTCACTCACAACTTCTTGTAATCAAGTTTTTACGACACAATATCACCAAGGAGACTTCGAGAAATGTCAGGAAATTTTTCGTGAAGGTCGTCAAGCGTCACACGGCGGTCATTTCGTACTTGTTCTTCAATTTTTTGCACAAGTTCATCAGAAATCACTGATGGTCTCCCACACCTTGCCTCGTCGTATCAGTACGGCCTTCTCTGAACAACCTAACCCACTTCGTGACATGTTGTTGACTCATCACATCACTACCATAAATTTCCACGCACTTCCGATGGATATTCGCGGTGGTATTGTTCTGCAAAGTCAAAAAACGGATGACGGCGCGGATCTCGCACAGACAGGAGGTGGTGGAAGCGCGCGACGACCTCTCCACCGGAAGAATTTACTGTGACTGAACAAAATGGCCGACAAACACATGGGATCAAACAAACTGACTTTTAAGATCCCCCCCTACACGCTAGATGCACCAAATTTGAAACAAAAAATTTCCCCCGGCCTCAGGAGCCCTTGTAACCTTAATTTCTGGATGACCCTCGTACAATAAGGTCAAATACCTTTTAATAAGTGTCATACATGCAATTATTTTAATAGATACAAATTGTTTATTTTACTTCAATATAAACCTTCACCCAGGCATATTTCTTAAAAAATTCTTATCGTGTTTCCTTAGGGTTAATCGTTTTAAGTCTCTTACAACGACCAAAATATTCTTCTCTAATTGATAATTTTTATTTGTTTTTAATGGTGTTTTTTTAATACTAAGAAACTGCATTATCTGAAAATTTAAAAATGACACCTGGACACGGGAATCTAGCCCGGGACTTTTGTTTGTCTTAGTTTGGGTTCGATTCCCGTGTCTAGGTGTAATTTTTCAATTTTCAGAATAAGATATCTAGATGGAGTAAATCCTCACTAATAGCATACATAATAGCTTTGGCTATTTGATTCTTAAACTGCATAAGGCCAAAAAATAAAAATTAAAGTGCCTTTAAATTACTTGGCAATGTATTTATTTATTAATTCCTCTCGTTCTTATATTTGTAATCAATAGTTCAAATATGTATATTTAATGACGAAAACAGGAAACTGAAGAACTATCTGAAAATAAAGAATAAAGAGTGAAAGAAAAAGCATTTGTAAAAAAAAAAAATGTAGTAGTTTACACATTTCACTAAATAAAGGGTATTTTTTGTATTTTCTTGAATAATATACTGAAACCATTCCTTATAAACTTATTATCTTAGTGTAGGCATGCACTATATAGTGTATATACCATTTCAACTAATGCTTACAAATAACGGGACACACTACCTTAATAAACTTAAGAAATATCCCATTTTCATTCGACTTTATTATTTAAGATCTTAGCCTTACCCCTTCATGCAATCACTTGGAGTAAACGAATGAACCGTAAAAGGTGCTGCATGAGATGATGACTCATCTCTTTTACTTATTTATGTAATGGCCTAACTGTTACAAGCAATCTCTTGAAGGAAATATCGCGTAACTAAAACCAAGAGAGCACTTCACAGATGGCCGAGCAGAAGGAGCTAGCTTGTGATTTACATTGCTACATGGGCAGGTAGTCTCAATAATAGCTCATGGGGACGAGCAGATTTGTTCAAAGCCAGACTATGAATAAAATAATAAACTACTTGTGCATGTATGTATCTTATTCCACACGAAGTTTTAATACTATCTTAGGAGTTTTTATATTTTATATAATTTATTTTAGTTATGTCTTTAATATTTTAGCTCATTACTTTGGAACAACCGGCTAGTAATAACGTGTATCCCTCTTGAAGTAGCTAATAAACTTCTAAACATTTATATAATTCATCCACACCTGTCCCAGTTTGTATTAATATCGACCAATGACAAAGGTCAGGTACTTAAAATTTGTATTCACCCATCCTGCAAAATATATGTTGCCACCATGACGTACTGTACATTTTCATAAGTCTCCCAAGTGACTATCTGTGAGTAAGGTGTATGCATACTACATAGTCATAACTGCCAGATATACTGAAATTTCCCTAATATTCCCGAACATATAGATAATTTCACCATCATAGGTTAGCTCTGATTCTTTGATGGTTTTACCAAATATATAAATATTAAAATCAATGTCTGAAAGCTCAGTTGCTACTATGATTCTCAATAATAATATTAACATAATCCATTTTAGTGTACTCTCTGTTAATGAATAAATAAATGGAGCGATGAGATTTTTTGCTAATTTTTGTACGAAAGTGAAAAATAGATCTTTTCTGTAAACCAAGTGACTTTTTGTACCTTTATTAATCAAAGTAACGCGTAGGGCTGTAAGGTCCATTTAGTATAGTTTTATTAAATTTGGCAGTTTTACTATTTGTTGTGAGTAATTTAATTAATTATTTAGTTCCAAGGGATGATACATATTTATTTATAATCAAAATAGATTTTAAATTGTCAGAAAAGATCATAATTATCGTAAGCTGACTACATTTTGAATACTGCCTAAAATAACCCAAAGTTAGACCCATCCAGGAGCTCTAAGGTTGATAAAATGTCAAATTTTACTCCAAATGTGTTCTCGTATTCCTACACTTTTATTAGCACATAATTAGCTCAGAACATATACCTAACATTTGAAATCTATTTCTTTCTATGAGAAAAATGAACAAAAATGCACAGTATATACATTTAATAATGCCTTGGGATCTAATATACGGTAATGAAACATTTAATAATGCCTTGGGATCCAATATACGGTAATGAAACATTTAATCAAGATTTCATCTGTTATTTAACTATGTCTTAGTACTCGCCTGTTAAAAGTTATTCAAGGCTTTTTATAATCACTCTGATAAATGCAATGGTAATAAAAAATCTCAATATTAAAGGCACTCACACACAAATAGAACTGGGGGTTGGTAAATATAATTATAAATTAATATGCTTAATATAGTAAGAAAAAAACTAATAAGGGAATCAAAATTAAAACATCTATTGATAACACGTTTACATAATAAGTAACATGCAAGATTGTATACTGATAGTAGCTAAGCTAAGGTTGTAACAAAATACAACATTCATAACGATATTAGCTAAGCTCTGGTTATTTGGCAGATAGCAGGACCAGCCGTTCTACCTGGAAGTTTAGAAGGGAGAGGGGAGAACTAGCTTGAATGATAAGTGATGCACTTAACGGGAGTATGGGCTCATTTTATTCTAACCAAGTATTCTAGAAATTGCGGATTCCAGAAACTTAACTGTGACCACTCTATTTACTCGGTTAGAGGCTGACTGGAATTTCTCAATAGACCAGCTTGTCCGGGAGTGGACCAGCTAGTCTGGGAGTGGACCAGCGAGTCTGGGAGTGGACCAGCAAGTCCGGGAGTGGGCTAGTGAGTCCATTATTTGTGTAGCGTGGGCCAGCGTGGTGTGTCGTGCGTGGGGACCAGTGGCAATATACCTGAAACGCGTGTCACAGACATCAACCGTGAATAGTATAGTGACTGAATATTATAAGAACCTGATATGTTAATGTTTAGTTAGTTATTTTAGTATTTTTATCAATTAGCTGTTTATTTTATTTTATTCTTTTTGTGTGTTTCCATTTACATACTTAACTATGACATTTATTATTTTATTCAGTAAATTGTTTAATTGCAGTATAGTTAATTCAGTGTTGTTGTTATTACTGTACCTATAAATCATAACAACTTTGAGCTTTACCTGTCCGTTCTAGATCATTTATTTGCCCATTAGAGCACCCCAATATCCTTAAAAGAACTCATAGTTAAGACGGTGAAGAGTGAATGACCCAAAACCCTCCATCCACGTTACAATATTATCAATACCTATAAAATAACACTAATAGAATATTAAAATGTTATCAATTTTGCCCACAAAATAAAATGTTTGCATTTTATTAAAGGCCTTTTCTATGAAAATTGGATCTTAACGCTCGTTACATTTATTAATTCAAATCTCAGTTTCAACTAAAATATCTTCCCCTCTGGTGACAAACTGTTACTAAACTATTATAATAAAACATTATTATATCAAGTGTTGCAGATTCTGATAGAATGATTGCTTTCCACATCGGTGAAAAACGGTTACTGTATTAAATAATATAAGTAATTTCAATAGGCAATGTGCCGCGGATTATTCTAACATTGATCGTGCCGGTGACAAACTCTTATTAAGTTACAGAAGTGACGACGCAAAGTGTCGGAGAATAGGGACAGCTTCCTGACGACTGTAAATTCTCGAACTTCCAACAAAATTTTGATTCACACGAAGGGAGCAGGACATGTTTGAGTGAAGTGGAAATTCACTCACTAGAAAAAAGTATTTGTATTGCCCTATAACATTTTTAATACATTTATTTGAGGTATTTAACGTGCACTTTTCTTAACCAACTAATAATAATAATAATAATAATAATAAACTTTAATGACGTTAAGTCTACCGCCTTTTCTTACACTCACCCAATACAATTAAAATTAACTGTAACAGAATGATATATATACAATTAAATAGAAAAACTAGAGCTGAAATACAAATAGATTGCATAATATGAGAACCAGATATCAATAACTATTCTTTGTATTGTATTTAAATATAACCTTTTTTTACAAGTCATGTTATTTTACTATTCCAAACAGTTCTGTGGAGTCAATTTTTTAAATATATTTATATTTATAACTACGGGATGCCCGGATAACTCGTAAGAATGACCGCCATTATCCTCTAAACAAATTTACCCGCACCAGTGGTCCCATAGTCCAAGGCGTCACTCTTTTGCAATAGATTGGTTTTCTCGTTCCAAGTTCACTGAGGGTAGGTGACCACATGCGATTTTTGATTAATTTTCATTCCTCATGCTGATTCGGGTGTACTTCTTATCAATCTAACCTATTCCATTTTTATTATGTTTATAAATAGTGGTTTAAACACCTTAATATAACGAGTAGAGATAGATAGGCTTTCTTATAGGAAACGTACCCGCATTAGCGTGGGTAGAGAGTTGAGAATCCACCTCCTTGTGGACTTATCAGAGACTCTAACTCTAACCTCAGCCTCTTCTGTGAGTTATACAAGAATGTTGTAAGATGTGTAACTTATGGGCCACTCTGTATGAAATGATTATAACTATTTACACATCATACCTGGACTTGGTCTGCTCTTGCACTCAGAGAATCACTCTCGGCAAAGAGTATATCCCGGGACTTCTTCCCTGAAGTTTGGCGGGTTCCTATTAATGGCGACACCGGGACCAAGTTTTAACTCTCTTCCCCCCCTCTCCCTTCTTATCCCCTCCCCGCAATACCCATACATTCGAGTTTCTCCTCTTACACACCGCCATTCAAGGTACTTTCGATTCGAGCGTCACAAAGTTTAGAGGTCCGGACCCAGCTACAAATTATTTAAAAAGCGTTCAGACTTAGTTTCCTACTTTCCCCTTTGCTATTTTTTTTAAACTTTTTATGGGCTACTTTTCTCATTTATCATTAGTTGCTAGGGAGTGAGCACGCCCCCCTTTATAGCGGGAGTTCTTGTTGGAGGAAGGGATTAAGGAACTTTTACTAACAAGCGAAACAGCCTTAACTGAAAATAAAATATGAATGAGTTCAAGTTTCACGAACAAGTAAGATTTTAAATTTAGTGTGTCGTCACCGGACTTACAGGATAATAATTGGTGATTAGGATCGACAAAGTTTGCTCAGTACCATCACGCGTTCAGTTCTGGTACGAGGGATTGTTTCGAATCCCGGCTGACTGCATTAATAGCTATTTCTATTTATGTGATCATGATTGTAGCTTTCCCATTGTATAAGGTAATAACAGAATGACTTTCACTTTGACTGACAGGGAATAGACTATCATTTTTACTCGCAGAGAGTTAGGGTTCGGCCAGACTGACAAGCGTGCGAGCGAGCGAGTGAGCGAGTGAGCGCGCAAGCGACTGGGTGGCCAAACTAGCGAGCGAGCGAGCGCGTAATTAGCAGACCCTAGTCCTTTAGAGAAGATGTCTCTGTCAAAGACACTTGGTACATCTCTGCTCCTCGAAAATTTTTACAAGAAATGGCCACTTCTTCCCAAAGTTTGTCTGTAAGATCCCGTCTTCCGAAATTCGCATGAGCTTCCCTCCACAAAGCTAGTCTTGACTGAACCTCGCTAATAAGGCCCTCTTTATTCACCTTCACCCTGTTCAATGATCTATAAACACGCACCCTCTGAATACTTAGAAACACCTAGGACGGTATGCGAGAACGTAGTGAATGCTTAGTGGACCAGTTGTGTGATCCCGAGTACACTATCGCTCCACCTTTTAACCAATGATGACGCAAGCAAACCCACGTGGCATCCACTTCCTTCCGTGACGTAATTTGGGGTTAGGAGGGGGGAGGGGGTCAAGTAGCCAGTGACGAGACGATTCGGTAAAATTGCAAATATTTTTATTGTACTGAAGTGCTTTAAAATCAGATTAGCCGCACCAGTGGCGGAATGGTGCGTTGCACTCCATAGCTTTTTACTGGGAGGCAAAGGTTCGAAGGCTCAGTGAACTGAAGGTGATTCTTAAAACTGATTTATTGTTGTGGTTTTTTCATATTCTCCAAACTAATGGTGATTATTATTTGTAAAGGCCTACTTTGATTATAATATTGAAGTATTTTAATATATTAGGTTTACATATATATATATTATATTATTTACGGTATTACCAATTATATTAGGCCATTAATAGCAAGTGTGTTAAACCCATCACTGATAGATAAAAGTTAAATATCATGTCAAAATGAGAAGTTTCCCTAGCACTCAATGAACCAACATACAATAATATTGCCTAGCGCCTGTAAACTAGACTGTACCGGGTCAAGCACGCGCGCTTGAAAAATAAAACCAGTTCTATCTTTCAACCGCGCGCGCTCAGTCGCTCCAGTGTGGCCACCTCCCATTACAACCAATGTGTTATATTTTATATTTTAGTCGCTCGCTCGCGCACTCAGTCTCGACGTACCTTAAATCCTCACTTTACCTCGCAAGGAATAGACTAATTTTTACCCGCAGAGGATAGACCCTCACTTCACTCGCAGAGAATATATCCTCACTTTTACCCGCAGAGGATAGACCCTCACTTCACTACGCAGAGAATATATCCTCACTTTTACCCGCAGAGGATAGACCCTCACCCATACTCGCAGGGAATAGACTCTTCACTTTTACCCGCAGTTGACTTGCTGGCCTGCTGATGACGTGGAGATTGAAATTAGAATCCCAATCAGGTCTACCAAGAGTGGTTTCTTCTAGATGGCTTTCCCCTCTCCTCATACACAAATTCGGGTTGATTGCATCTAAAATACTTCTTTTCTCATCCCTATCCCATTAGAGTAATCATCATATATGTTTATAACCTGAACAAGTTGTAGGACGCTGCGATAAAAAGTAAAAATAAAAAATAAAGTAGATAATATCAAAGTGGTCTCGAATGGTCAGATTCAAGTCAATAAAAATAAAGATTGAAACGATTCTTTTATAGCGAGCATTTTTTTTTATATAAAAGGCCTTATAAAAAATACATACTTTTTTTGCAGTAAACATTGAGAACGTTTTCTTTAATAGGTATTTTAGTATTATTTCATAGGTCATGACAATATCCATCAAAAGTGACAGCTGGAGATCACATGACTTGACGTATGAACATGTGAGAGTAGATCTAGTCATTCTCTGGCCGTCAGCTTATCCCATACAAAGAATATTCGGATGCAGTGGCCGCAGTGGTGTGTTGTGGAGTGTTGCAAAGGAAGCAGACCTTGTTAAGACTGCACCTGTGAGGCGTTCTCGCCCACCTGGGCCCTATTTGACCAATCATACATATGCTCTGTTCTGCATGCTTCACACGGGAATGTATTCCCCTCGTTACCTGACCAATGAGGGTTTTATTGAGGTGTGTGAACAATTCACAGATACAGTTTAACTATTGCTGTTTACCATGGCAACAACTCACGACACGACACTGTTGTAGCCCATACCTCTCAATACTAGGTATAGTGACGTCAGAGATATGCTAGTTCCCCCTAGCAGGGCAGTCCTCATCACCCCCCCCCCCCNCCCTGTTAAATGGGTGAGTGAGGACTGGCGGGGGAAATGAACTAGACTGCTCAGCGACTCAAGTGAGCCGGACTCCGGGTTCATATACCAAATAGAGCACACGCTTAGCTACTTATTTACCACGGCACGATTGATGAAGATGGGACTGCATGTTTACTATGGGGCTGGTATAAGGGGAGGATAGAATTTCTAATACAGGCGAAATGAAAAACTATGTTTCTCCTTCTCTTTATTGAAGTATTCTTTTGGAGGTAATCCGTAAGCCACGTAATGCTGTTCTAATGTAGGTGTTATATGGGGGAGAGGTTTATTATTATTATTATTAGCACCGCGTCTTACTACCCGTTCGGGCTATACGCACTTACGCTAATGTGTAATGGTAGGGTGATTGTAGTGGAATCCGAACCACGGTGGAGGCCTGGCACTCCCCACATTCACAAGATGTATTGTCAGAGGTGAAGGAAGGGTTTGGTAATCAGGTAAATCTTTGCCAGGACCGCGGATTGAACCCCGGCCGCCAGGGGAGAGGTTTACATCACAGTGCTACGTAACATAATGTAGATCCTATACCTGAACTATAATGTTGAGAAAATATTTTCAGTGTTCATGTTTTCACCATCAAGCATAGTGCACACTAGGAAACATTTTCCTGGAAACATTGTTTGTAAACAAATAGTCATGTTTTCCAAGAATGAAACATGTTTATTGTCATCCATTTCAAACCCTGTTTGCCAACATTACCGGAAACAAACCACGTGGGCCAGTTTTCTTCTGCTGTTCACAGAGATTACACCAGTTCCTGGTTTGTCATTTGTCATTTGTCATGTCGTGGTCAACAGAAAATACCCTAGGACTTATAGAGATATTTATCACAAACACATTGTTGTGGGATATGACATACGTGGACTAAAAAAAACGGGGTGTTTATTATGAAATAAGCGAAAAGTACTCATTTGGTACGAATGAAGTGGGGATGGAAGTTATAATGACCCTTAACGTGCAATTTAGAAACGAGCACACTAATTTTGTAAGCACAAGCCATATCAGCATCCTCCCCGGAATAAATGTTTAATCTAACTGAACTATGGACGGGAAACGGAGTTTCATCACTGTAGTCTGTACGCGAAACAATATTTTTTAAACTATTTCCAAACATTCTGTTCCCCATGTTTGCCAACTGTTGGCAAACTAGGAAACAGTCTCGGATCAAAGCTGGCAAACTATGTTTCCGAGTGCGTACTAGTCTTTAGGCGTTAGTAAACACACTTAGAGTTAACTTCTGATTCTTAGTTGTATTGTACAAAATCTTAGTCCATATTTAGGTGTCACACAATCTTTCTCGTGAAATAATGATACTCACTCTTTATATGAAGAGTTAGGTAACAACATAGGTTGAGGGGAAGAGGGCAGGCCAAATGTGTTCTTGGTGTCACATGGGGGGTAGCGGATGAGGGGAAGGGGGAGCCCTTGTCTTGACTTTTAATAAGCTGGATTGACGGAGAGCTTTGAATCTCGACTGGATGCACTGATTGCAAAAAAAAAATGTATTTTTCTTATGTTTTAAGCTATTTTTTAAAATGGTTTTATTTTTACTTTTTATATTAAATTATTTTCATTACTGGTAAAAATACCCCATAAATATTCAGAAAAAATTAAAAATAATTGCATGGGATTGATCACTAACGTTTTCCCTTTTCCTTTTCACGCGAATGTGAGGGAACTTCCTCTTAATATACTTTCCTAATCCTTACTCCTATGATTGTGTCATTAATAAACTTAGTGTTAAAAGTGTCGATTTAAATCTCATTTTTAAAAATATTATTCAAAGGATGTAGACTTACCTAGCTGGCTATCTGTAGAACTTTAAAATATGTTGTGGAAACCCTTTCATTTGTCTGTAGACAAATGTTCATTAAAGTTATATTTATAAATTATATATATTTATATTATATATATATTTATATTATATATATATTTATATTATATATATATATATTTATATATTATATATATTTATATTTATATATTATATATATTTATATTTATATATATTATATATATGTAACTGTGTCTTACTACCCAATCGGGTTATGGACGTATATATGCATTTATTAATAAGGCTAATGTGTTAGGGATGATAAAGGTAGAATTTAGAGGGCTGATATCCGAATTTGTGTGGAGGAAGATAGGGACGCTATTTAGGAGGGAAAAAACCTCAATACACATTGCTGGGATTTGAGCCCCGACCTTCCTACTACTGTCAAACCAGACTAGAAAGTTAAGTTAAAAATATATTCTTATTTTATAATGAAAAATGTTACTACTCATTTTGAACCAAATATTATAATTCTATGTTTGAAAAAAAAAATCATTTTTTTTTAAAGTTGAATTCTCATCATCAGTAAACTACCCTTAAAGTTTGACTTTAGAGAAAGTGTACCCGTATTTTCGTGGAGGCAGAGGGGAAAACCATGTAGATAAAAAAAAGTCGATATGCCCAAACGGAATTCAAAATAAGATCTCCCCGTCATCGGCAGTTTTGTCTATTAAGAGAGTCACGCCTTAGACCATTCGACCACCGAGAGGGGTAATCTCACATTAGCCACACAAAAGCAATAGAAGTGATTCCATTGTTCCTCTCACACTAGCGTATCGACTACAACGCTTTGGGGTTGAGCTGAAATTTTTATCATGATTTTCCCATCTCTCTAGTTTCACCATCCCTTCTTTCCACAGAATGTGATTCTCACAATTATATAACCTTGAGGCGCGCCGGGGCAGTAATGCACGCGTATCATCTCCTCTTTGGTATTCAATCTTTTCTTCTGTAATTAAAAGTCCGACATCCACGCACTGGCCTCAAACGAAATACACCTACATATTAATTTAACCTTTCACCTTTTCTCGTAAATTTAAAGGTCTAATACCTGCTGTAACATACGGATACGTTTACCCCTGTAGCAAGTACACTCCGCTTATCATGTAAGGTAAAACGCATTCCTTCCACGTTTCTACTATGGCGTAGCTTATAATATAGGGCCATAGTGTATTGCACCAAGGAAATGCTTCTGCTACCTTTCAGGGTAAGCCAAGTGCACATTTCTTTAGAAACAGATTTTTCCATCATACGAAAATAATTCTGTATAAATCTACAGTAAAAACAAAACTAAATATTTGTTTGGACCGTAACCAGATATTTGGAAATTATTACAATAGGCCTACACACATGTTAAAGTTAAATAAGTTAAATGGTTACCAAAAAATGAGTAAGGCGTTAACCAAACGATATGTGTTTACAATTTGTTGATCCTAACTAACCCTACCTCTATTTGTATCATAAAACGCATTGGTATCCGGATAAAAATACACACCTAAGATATATATGTGTTTAATAAAAGAATTATATTATTATTGTTGTTATTGATCTCGGTGGTCTTGGGGTAAAGTTCTCGTCTCAGGATCCGATTTTCTGGGGTTCGAAACCAGTTGTATTATACGTGGCCCAAATGTAATACACCCGTATTTCTATAATGTTTTAAAAATAAAATAAAACAACTTTGGCCAAAAGGAACAAAGTAATGTTTCAATAGTTTTGTTATCTATAATGATTATAATAAACACAACAGTTCTTGAAAATGGGTCACAGACATCGCAGAATTGTATCAAGACTTTTCTGTACACCTACCCGCCTATGGGGTGTTGTTAGCTTACATGCTAGTTTCATGATGAGCTAGACTACCGAGGACGGGGAGATTAAGGTTCGAATCTTGCTCGGGGGAACTGAGGTTTTTTTCCTAAATGATTTGCCACTCTCCCTCCACGCAAATGCGTACTTCCTTTATATTCAACCTTCCCAAATCCTAGCTTATTTGCGTAATTAGTACTTAAGCGTATAACCCAAACGGGTAGTAATCTGCGGTTCTAAATATATAAGTAACTATAAACTTAATAATGGCTTGTTCAAATTCCACTATACTCGTGAGTAATGACATAGATCCAAGAAATGATGAGATTACTTTGCGTAGAAAATTTAACCAAACGTATCTTCTGAAACAATATTTTATTTATTATGTCTAAAAAAAATTCGTTATAAATTTGGAAAAATTCTGAGCTTATCTCGCGTCCCCTTCCACCCCAAAATAATAAGCGTTGTGACATTAGGCCTATACCGGTAACACCATTTAGAAAGTCAGTAGATAAATAAAGTAGACCATACCTTTACCTTCAGCGTAAAAGGTATCAGTCCTGCCGTGACGGATTACACTACGGCCCTATCTCACAAACAATACCATAGTAGAACAATTCAAGGTAAGATTGTTAGATTACGGGGTAAACGAAGGCTAAATAAATGTTCATGCGAAAACTTTATTCATTATCGAGTAACATTCAGGAGAGGAGACTTCAAATATTGGCAGATACTGTTTCTAAGTTCTCATTGTCACTGCCCATAGTCGTGAAAGTGACAGGGCGAGGAGGGGGAACTTTGAGGGGATACAGCTGCATCCACTTGAAAATAGAAGGTGATCAACATATTCAAACACCTTTGACTCCCGAATTTGAACCAGGCGTTACAACCGCTTTCCTAAGATACCCGGCAAAACCAATACTGTTGGCCTACCGATTGTTTTATGTGTTCCTCCTTGGGTCATTAGTTTCTTGGACGTCCTGATCATAGTGAAATATTAACTGTGCTTCTATTTTCAATACATGCCTGGGATTAGTATTCAGATACGAACTTCCACGAGCCCTTCCTCCATTGTTTGGAGACCGATGCCTTGGCGTTCTCGACCCTTGTAGGGTTGGTGTGTTTGTTTTATTTCACTCTAAATCTATACTAGACAACTCTTTCTCTCTCTAGTCGTACATCATCGCCCGGCAAATATCGTGGAGTGTTTTCATCACCGCCTGCGGCGGATAGCGCGTAGCCTCATCTGCGCTTGCGCGGCTCGATAAAAGGGGCTCCATAGCAATCAGTGGGCGGCTAGAGGGGAGGAGTAGAGAGGAGAGCTATTACTACCAGCCCCCGGGATACGGATCACTACCGTGGCTATTTTCTATCTTCATTCACAAAGCGGCTTACTACGAGCATCATTGTGATTATTACCGGACTGATTTTTATTCCTTACACATTTCATGTGACAAGGGCTTCGAATCCCAGTGTGTGTGTGCTGAACTTTTTTCCTAGTTGGTACACCACGCTCCTGCCACACAATTGCGGGTACATTTGATCTATATTATACCTTACTCCTCTTTATCCTATTAGAGTAATTATTATTATTATTATTAGCACCGCGTCTTACTACCCGTTCGGGTTATACGCACTTACGCTAATGTGTAATGGTAGGGTGATTGTGAGATGAAATGAAGGACCTACAGTTTAACGTGGAATCCGAACCACGGTGGAGGCCTGGCATTCCCCACATTCACAAGATGTCTTGTCAGAGGTGAAGGAAGGGCTTGGTAATCAGATAAATCTATGCCGGGACCGAGGATTGAACCCCAGCCGCCAGCATAGAAGTCTGACACCTTACCCCTAGACTGCCAGATCACCGTGTTAGAGTAGTTAAAAGTTGATAGCAGTAAATCACTCTGCTAGAAAAACATTTTATATACTAAATTTATAACAATTAATAAAAATATAATTTATGAGGATTGTGATTAGTTAAGCTTAAATAAATTTGAGTATAATTATTTTAAAAGTAGTGAACTAAATTTAAGAACATATATTACATCTTTCACATTCTAAATCTTTAAAAATTAATTCATAAGGATTATAATAAGATTTTCAACGTTATTTTAACTATATTTTGGGATAAGTTTTCGTTCCAGAAAATATGTTCTGTGTAAAGCCACTGGTACACAAAGTACAAGGTAGGAAGAACCTTTTAAAAAAAACTATTTTATCGTTTTCGATACAATCTATCAAAAGTGGCAGCTGCAAATAACGTGGTAGCGAATATGTGGTGGACGTGGGAAGTATAAATATACTTATTAATATTATATATTTATTTATATTAATTAATAAGTAAAGAGCCTTGGAAAACTAAAATGTGTTTACACGACGAATTTAAGAAGACATAAAATTCTAGAAACCTTATTAGGACCACTTCGTTAAAAATAAATGTATGGTACCCCGGACAGACTTTATCGCTCTTTTACCCAAAAATAGAAACATTTACTAAAAACTCGTAAGATATTTGAAACGAAAAACTATAAAAATATTTTTTTCCCTACCCCCTTGGAAATTATTGGTTTATAAAAATATATTTAATTTAAAAGTGTTTTATTTTTGATTGTCTTATAACTTTTCAATGATAAATAATTTCGTATTTCAAAACTTTGCGTGGATAGTATCAACATTGTTGATATCCGTCTATATAAACAACCCTCCAAGTAATTTTATCGGGATAATTAGTTGCGTCATTTTGTTTGTAGTATTAAAAAGTGTCTGGATATAAATTTTAATCAAAACCTTGATAGATTATTAAAAAAACTTTTGAAAGCTACCCTTAACTTTAGGGTTGTATAGATAATTCCAAACACTCCGATGCAGCTAGGGGTACGGAAGCAGACACGACAAAACTAACATTTTCCCCTCAATTTGAGGAACTTATTTTTGTATCGCAACAGTAATGGCTCGTCTACAACAACATACCCGCTAGTCGGACTCGCAAATACGCAATCGCAAAGCATACTCGTAATTACGCTTTCACTCAATAAAAAATAGACTGTCTACAATGAAAAGTCGTAAGACCTACTCTAAACTAATAGGAATTAAAACAAATTAACCACTTAGTAAAATAATATATATACCAAAAAGCCAATCATAGATGGCGCGTCGTTAAAACAATGATTCCTAATAACAAACTAAGAAAAGATTGTTCTTGTAAGGTGGCTGTTTTTTGTCATAAAAAGGAGGATATTCTTTAACAATTGAGTCAATTAAAATATCGTTGAAATCAATTGTACAAACAAACCACGCCAAGAAGAATCGAACAATCCAAAGCAAAGAGCATACTAACACCATGGGTCATAGATGACTACAAAAATCAGAGTCATATTAAAGTTTTCAATTAATAAAATATAAATATTATATAAATATGTTTATGAATAAATATATATAATTTTTATTGATATTTATAAAATGTAATATTTACTTTCTCACTACCATACAAGTAAAGAAAGTATTGTGATCGTCAAAAATATCAAACTCAAGATTTTGATGAATGTTGACGTTTCATGACCCCCCAAATCCAAGAGTGGTTTTTTCCGTCTGTGTGAGTAATCCTACTAATCTGACTAATATTATAAATGTGAAAGTTTGTGTGTTTGGATGTTGGTAGAAACATTTGACTTTACATTGATTTTACAATACTAATGTTTAACTTTTCGTATACATTCATTTTACAATACTTATGTTTAAACTTTTCGTATATAAGATATATTATATTTCGTGGTAAAAGAAATGTATATTATTTAAGTCATCAATTATTAATTAAATTTTTTTTAAACAGTTTAGTTGAAAATTAAAAGATTTTATCAATTATTGCGGGTGAAGCCATGATGGGTAAAAGCTAGTTAAATATAAATCTCTCAAAAAGGTTTGTTATTTTCCTTAAACCTCTTCGGAGAAATGTTTGTACAACAATGGTTTTTCTTCATTTTAGACTCAATAGTCAATATTTACATTTTTTATTGGTCAAAATTTATAAATGATAAATTTAATAGCAATGTGATGGCATGAAGATTTGCAACACCTAATAAAATGTCGAAAATTTTAACCAGAAGTTGAAATTTGAATACGAAGTATTGCCCCTTGTTGACCCAACATTGATCTTTTTTATCGGTCCAAACATACAAATGAGGACATAAATTCTTTAAAAACAAAATTATAAAATTTAAAACCAGGACTAAAAAGAAAGTTTTACATAAGTATAGTGCAATTTATGCTTGGGTTTGCTAGTGTATATTATTTCGTTTCACACAAATATACAAAAACAACATTTTATTCCACGGAAATTTCGCTATAAAGAAATGTTAATAGTTTATTTTCAGTCTGGGGAAGATAAGGTTCCTTTTCCTGTGCACTATCATATATTTCAAGATAATAGGGAAGAAATTATATATGTTTTTTGAGTTTTAACATGGTTATATTCTTATATATCAATTTATTGTTTTTTCGTGTTACTTTCAATGTCTATATGCCATTGAAAATAATATTTCCTAATGCACTCACCTTTAAAATTTCATAAATTTACTTTCTCTGAAATGAAGGCATTATTAAAATATTAACAATTTGAATTGAGCCATTCATTACATTTCGTAATATTCATCAATTTTTTTATTTTTAAATACTCATAAAATACGTAAATAAGGGGTGGCACACTATAATGGTTCAAAACTGAACCAGTCCTTAAGTGGCACACTCCTCAGAGAATTCTCGCCAGCCCTGCTCTAGAGAATACACAGTTTGTTTTTTGTATACATTTTTAATTACCAAGCATCTAGTAAAATAAATTTTTAATTGTCACCATTGTTTTATAATAGAGCTTTAAATTTATTACATTGTCACAGTGACGTGGTGTGACAACGCGAGCCGACACTGAGCTTGTTTGGAGAGAATAACGAGTTGGTCAAGTTACTACCGGAACATAATTAACTGACAGAGGTCGCGCGCGGCTCTCGTCCAAACATTGCGAGGGAACCCACGGCTTCTATTCAAATGTTGGACAAGGTAGTTTTAATTATGACATTACCCACGTGACGTCGGACATATGGTCTAAATATCAGGCTCTCTCGGGGAGGTCGAGGTTTGGATCCCGGCTGGGAGTACTTAGTATGTGTTTTTAATAAATGATGTTCCCCTCCCTCTCCTTTAATACAAATGTATCTACACTCCCTCTACGTTACAACTGCCTCATCCATACCTTGCGTACAGTAGCGTCCAGCCCGGATGGATAGTAAGACTATGTTGTTGTTTTTTCTAATGACACGATACCTCGCAAATGTTCGAGCGCAACATAGTTACAGCTAATGTATAGTAGTTTACGGACGTTGCCTACCTGTGACGTACCGGCAAGTCTAAATACTGTAGGTTGTCTCATGTTTATGTACTTACGTTTTATTTAGCGAGTTTTAAAGCTATAACATTGAAATAAAAAGCATACATTCTTAAATTAATTCTGAACATAATCTTACAATGTCACAAAACTATTTATTTGATCTTAAAGTAGTGGTTTATACATTTTTTTTTAATTATATACAGCTCAGGATATTTGGGCTATTCATGAAAATGGCCTGTAGTAATCTGCGGCCAGAATGTAGATTACAAATGGTGGTAGAAGTATATGCCTATTTAAAACCAGATTCTTTTAATGCAAGTTAATTGCTCTACAGGCGACCTGGCGGTCCAGGGGTACGGTGTCAGAATTCTATGCTGGCAGCCGGGGTTCAATCCTCGGTCCCAGCAAAGATTTATCTGATTACCAAACCCTTCCTTCACCTCTGACAAGACATCTTGTGAATGTGAGGAATGCCAGGCCTCCACCGTGGTTCGGATTCCACGTTAAACTGTAGGTCCTCCATTTCATCTCACAATCACCCTACCAATACACATTAGCGTAAGTGCGTATAACCCGAACGGGTAGTAAGACGCGGTGCTAATAATAATAATAATAATTGCTCTACAGGTGCAAATAGAAGAGTGAATGTGTATATTCGACAGAGGAAGAAGGAAAGTGTTATCAGCAGATAAGCAAGATAACCCGCAGGGTGAACTCATTTTCTTTTTATTCTTTCTCTTTTGTACATTGATGTCTAAGTTGTTGCTTCGATACATCAAGTTAAAATGCAGCCCGCTTAGCATAATAACTTTGAAATCACCAAGCAGGCAACTTCATTAACTGAATCTCATTGAAATCGCGCAAACGCTTTATCTTCAATAAGTCTCCAACAGGGAATCCGGGAGATCACTACAAATTGTGACATTTGCCGAGGGAGCAACTGGTGCTGACGGGAAATCCGACATCCACGTCTTCTGCTCTGTCGTAATGTGCCAATGAAATGTTTTGTTCCCCACAAGTGAGAGTAAAAGGGGGGGTTGGGAGGAGTTCTGTGTTCTGGGCAATTAGCATCATGTAGCCTGCTAATTGCTCCGCACTACAGGACAATTTCCTTTTAGACTTCCCGTTCTTCCTTTGGAAAAGGGCACAGCGTTTATAATGGGACAACGCTCTAATTAAGTTCTAAGCCTATATTCTACTTCTCTGCATGAAATGTAGAGAAGGTTATTATTGTTTGGTGTTTGCTTGTATATGTGATTTTGAGAGGGTAAGACAATGTTTATAGATGGCTTCATCAGAAACTAGGCTAACCTTTTTTAAAAAGTGATAAAGATCTATCTTTTACAGCGTTTCACTCACCCGAGCCATAAACATTTAATCGCATTAATGGTAGGACTGATAAAGTAGAATTTAGTAAAAATATACCTGAATGTACGTGGAGAGAGAGTGCGAGATCATATAGTAAATACTACCTGACTAGTATTCGAACCTCACCCTAAATAATTAGGTAAAAAAAAAAAAAAGATACCCTGATTAGCTAATTAAAAACCAGTTAAATCCTTATACCTATATTTTTTAAATTATAGTTGACTTAGCACAATCGAGGTAGAGCCCATATTTCATTCTTTTATTAATTACGAATAATATGAAATACTCTCTAACACCTATAGTTTTACTAAACTTATTTACTTTGAAGGTCTAAGCTTCAGAAAAACGTAAATAACTTGACATATCCAACGTTATTATGTTTCATGCTAACTGAATCGGTAGATAAACGGACTAATCGTCAAGCTCATCTAGTATTGTTGGCAGAAGTGATGTATAGTACCAGCTTAGTGGAAAACTTCTTAGTAAAAACTACCTTAGTAGGCCTACATCTAATCCGACACCTTAGCTAAGGGTCCCGGCCTCGATACCTGGCATGGCCGAAAAATTTATCATTGATGAAATACAGGTTTAACCTTTCACATTCATAAATTAATGGGAGGGGACCGGATGTTGTGCCTGTGCTATAGTCTTAAGTTATACTAAAAGGCATATGAAGTTGCGACAGATCCATACGGCTTGAATAAAAACTGGCCCAGGCCACTGGTTGGAAACTGTAATGGATGTACTGTAAGTGGACCTACATCCTCTGACCATTCAATCACCAGCAAACCAAACAAGACGAAACTGACCCCTTTGTCCATGTGCTTACCGATACGAGTAAAAAATAGAACTACAACTTTAAACCTTTAAAGTTACCTCCAAGTTAATTGTCAACAATAAATAATTATAATAAACATTAACATAAAACAAACTATCCTCACTGTTCATACAACAAAATAAAATTTACAAAAGTGGATTTAATTAGTATGACCCTTCTCGAATCTATATAAAACACTAATCACGATTAAAATACTGAGATTATAATAGGTGTCCCACCCTTTGTTTAGTGATTTGTCTGATAAAAGCCCCGACTTACAGAGCAGCATTCATTCCAATCAATAATACCCAAACAAGACTGATTAAAACAAAATTGAGCTTTCTATTGTTACAATTAACTTATAATTAAATCACAATAACCTACTACTTACTTTTCCAAATGTCTCACAACCTAGCCAAGCTATCTGCATCTAGCTATACTAACGGGATAAGGAAAGTATAAGTAAGAAAATAAGTGGTGACCGCATTTGCGTGGATGTAGTGTGGAAAACCATTTAGGAAATATTACCTCAATACACACACAACTGGGATTCAATCCCTGACCTCGTCATCACCGGCAAACTAGAACTAGAACGTGCTCGACGTTGCAGGTATGACATTCTTAAATCTAGTCTAGTCACGAGTAATGACGATGCCTCTCTGGTAAATTTGAATCTATTTTGCGAGGCGGGTTGCATATTTACCTGGCACACTAAGCACGCTGGCACGACTCCAATGTATGACATAGGAAAACAGGAAATAAAATTAACAGTTAACCCTACGAGGCCTCTTGTTAACTTTCTGATAACACTTTCCCCGGACACCCGCTTCGGGGGCCGCGTGGTCTAACTCGCTTCTCTCGTGTGGGACCGGACCATTGGTTTCCCAACTGTGGTTTGCGAACCCTCTGGAGGTTCGCGAAATATTTGAAGGGGTCCGCCAAAATACTGCATTACTTTGATTAAATCTTATGTCCAAGTCATTTTTATAATTGTTGTCAAATGTGTTTCCTTAAGTTGATATCTTCCGGGTGTTTGGTTTCTTTTCATGTGGGAAAACAACTTTTAGCATAATTATGTGCTGACGAATTGCACATATATGGTGCGCAAACTCTGCAGTTTTTGTGAACTGATCAATGTCGAACAAAGATAACAGATTTTGTACCCTTCCTCACATGCCAGAATTCTTCAAATTATGCCAACTTCCCAAATATCACATTCCAAAATGTTGTATTTCCTCGACGTTCATAAATGCAAGAATAGGGTTGTATTGCTTGACGATTCATTATAAGATCCGTGGGCTGCACAAAATCATGGGTGTCTGATTTAGAGTGTCAAAATTAAATCACGGAAAGCATTTTAATGTTTGTTTAATATTTTCCAAACTAGTTTTTTGTCAAAATGAAGAAGAGTAGTTGATACCTTGTGTTTATGTGTCCTGTATTCGATGATGTTGCAGGATCTCCAGCGGACAAGGCTGACCTTGAGGTGGGGGATGAGATTCTTGAGGTGAATGGGAAGAGTTTGGAGGATGCAACCCACACTGAGGTCATCTCCCACATCCATCAGGTGAGCTCTCTTTCTCTTAGAGATGAATAACCAGCTATCGTAGAGGAAAGAATTTCGGCAAGCAATCAAAAAGGGACTACTACGTAAGCTAGTTTAAAAGTTCGAATAAATTTAAAAAAATTACACGTGTATATGGGAATTGAACCCAGGACCTTTAACTTAGCGCATCAATGCTCTATCATTGGGCTATCCGAGGATAATCCCGAGATAAGAGTCATTCTTCACTCATATTTTAAAGGAGAGTCTATTATAGACGTGTGACTATTATCGGTTGAAGATCTATCATTGATATCACAGCCATCAAAGACTGGGCCGTCGCTTTATTCTGCAATACACTGTACGTTCCAGGCGAATAAAAGTGGAAGAATGCAACGCTATACAAATTAAGTATATATGAAAGACCAAGCATCCATCACAGACTCAAATGCCGATGCATTTCCTCTAAACTAAACCTTTCTAGTCCCTAACACATTAGAGTCATTAGTACATAGGCGTATAACCCAGTAAGACGCGGTGCTAAATAAACACAAACAAATTAAAAACTGAAAAATGTATAGCACATTTGCTATCTTTCTTTTTTTCTTACCATAGGTAAAGTACCCTTAGATGTTTCATTTATTTTTTAATTATAATAGTCAAGTTTATTTGACTAATTATATTATAGATATCAAATATTAAGAGCATTGATTAAAAAGCTCATGATGCATAGGTATTCTATAACCAAACTAAATATTAATGACGCCATGGCTTTATATTCACAGACCACTTTTCATAGAAAGAGTCTTTTAGAAAATACTTTTTTTTCAACATCGATAGCATTTAGCATTCATGTTATTTTATAGGTTTCTTACACCCATTACTGTAGTCATCCTGTGGCCTGGGTCAGTTGTTTATTCAAGCCATATATTTTCCACTACCGTCTTGCTAGGCATGTCTTAGCGGCATACGCCTTATAATCAAACTTGAGATTAGAAGAGGACAACATCCAGTCCCCAGCCGTTCATTTATCAATATGAGAGGGTAACCCAACATTTCATCAGTGATACATTTTTCGGCCATACCGGGAATCAAACCCAGCTCAGCCCAGTTGGCAGACACGCTACCGACTGAACTGCGGTTTCGGATCATTATTTTATAGGTATGTATTGCTAATGCCTACCAAATATAACAGCTAAACTCACATGACTAGACGTATGAATACACGAAAGTAAATATAGGCCCAGTAACTTTTATAAATGTTAATAATACCCTTTATATTTTATTATTTATTTATTTATTATTCTAGTCATTCTCTAACAAATATATATTTCGTGTTTGTCAGATTAAATATCCTTAAAGTCAGTTTTTTTTATAAAAGATTGTGAATGAATGCCAAATTAAAAAAAAATATTACTCAAACAGTTTAGTTTATTCGGTAGTACACAGAAAGTACGGTTTGTTTATCAAAACCTTGAGATAACGCTTATTTATTTTTTACCATATGATGTTTATACTTGGCGTGTATATGACAAAACCTCGCTTCTAAACCCGCGCGCTGTATTTTACCAGTTGAGATACAACACGCCTTGCGGCCACCACTTAGTCGGCCTAATTAGTCCCACGCGCTGCAAGAAGGGCACATATCACCTTCGGTCTATTTGTGTGGTTTAATACTTCTTCCTAAATCACAACTCGAAGATTAGTTTGATGTGATTTATATTATTCATCCGACGGTAGGGCATGCATTCAGCCTTCCGGCTGGTTAGTGCTGCCCGCACCATCTGGTATGTTTACAATTCACTAAGGGAGTTGCCTTATACACTGAATTTCTATTAACGAGCGCGGTAGGGTCTGCCAATTTTAACGGGGAAGGTATTTTGACGTACCTTCCAGGGTTCCTTTACATGCCACAATCGACACAGGACCGACGGCTATACTTCTCCTCCGAAGTAAGTTGTGTTGTGTTTAATTGCTCAAGAAAGACCCGTCAACTTCAGCTGGGTTTGAACCCACGAACATCGGGTACTGAGTCAAGCGCTTTACCCCCAATATCACTGAGGCTTCATTACAGTACTAGCCTGCCATGAATAGCTACCGACTCAAACTAATCTCATTTTCATAGGAATAAACTTATCTGACATAAGGGTTACTACAGTAGCCCCATGGCCTCTTTGGTTCTGACTGATAGCTTTAAAAAGTTACCAGACAAAATTATGTATTCCTACGCCGAACCAGATGATCTGCAAAAACATGTGTTTAGCAGCTGTCACTTTTGACAGTCAAAATTTAGGGATATACCTAAATGTTGACTGTCTGAAGTCAGCTATGAGCTGTCAGTGAGCACCAAAGAAGCCACGCGGTTACTGTAAATCTGCTTTAATGTGATCATACGTCAAGTAATGTGATCCAAAACTCTCACTATTAATATATATTATCAATGCCTATAAAACAATACTAGTCTAATAATTTAGTAAAATGTTATCAATTTTGACCGCAATAAAGTTTGTGGTTGCTAAAAGCTTCTTCTACTTCTATTAGGTGATGAAACAAGATTGGGGGAGGGGGAGGAGGGGGGATTTAAATTAGTGACCAGGACTTGAGATACTTTTTGTATTAGGAGTAATCTTTGGTTCAGTTGCACGTTTTTAACCATTCAATTATACTACTAACATAATTAGATAACAAAAGCGGCAACCCGGTGGTCATTTAATCACTGAGAAAGACCCGCATCGATAAACACTTGGAATAAACATTAAGCTAGTCTAGTCTGATTTGTCATGATGAGGGGAGGTTTGGGCTCGATACCCGGATGTGTATACCAAGGCTAGTTTTTCTTAAATTATTTCTTTTTCCATGCCAATATGATTATATTTCTTCCTAATTCCGCTTTCCTCCTCCCCAGTCCTCGAACGTAGTTAAATGCGGCTATCTCGACCGGGTGGTATACAAAACTACATTTGGTCAAATGGAACACTTTAATTTCACCATCGATAAGAAAGGAACTGCAACACCAGGTGAACAATAGTAGATTCTCGTGGGAAGAACGTCTTAGAATATACTAACATTGTATATTCCTGGCCACATAGATTACATTTTATTATTTTATAAGTGTAATTTTACAAATATTGTTATTATATATTATTTTATTAGAGTTATTTCATTTATTGATATTCTCTACTGTCAAACACCTTAGCTCAGTCAGTAGCGTCTCTCTTTATTGAACTAAGGGTCCTGGGTTCGATTTCCAGCATGGCTGAAAAATATATAATTGGTGAAATATGGGTTTACCCTTTCACGTTGATAAATTAACGTCCGGGGACTGTATGATGTGCCAGTTCTAGTCTTAAGTTAGATTATAAAGCCTATGTAGATATGACAGGTCTAGCAAGCAGGTATTGGAAAATACATGGCTCGAATAAAAAAAAGACCCATGCCACAGGCCAGAAACAGTCATGGATGTAAAAAAAAAACATATATTTTCTACTATTGTATTAATGATGTTTTATAAGTTTTGATAATATACACCGTTTTAATAGTGTTATTCCATAGGTATTGATATTATCTATCAAAATTGACAGCTTCAGATTACATTACTTGATATATGAATACTTTAAACCAGATATATCAACTCTTCTAGTTGTCAGGTAAGGAAGGCCCCTCCTTTGAAAAGTGTACCCTAGGATAGTAACTTACAATATGGATGAACACCATTGAATCCTGTCGTAGTCTTACACGACAGCGCACACCTAACTCTCTCGATCTTCATTCGTTCAAACCCTCCCCCACTTATAAAGAAATATTAATTTTCTTTCTTTCCACTTGGAGTCGTGCTAATCTGAGTAACTGCAGAGGTGCACAAGGTTAACTGGTGAACTCAGGTTCAAACCCGAGGAGGGAATAAAGTAATAACCATTTTGCCCGACGAGGTTGAATCAGCTGCAGTGAGCCAGCCTTGAACCGGGAGTTTGGGATACTACTCAAACCTCAGCAAGGCCCACTCAAAGTGTTTTTCTTAAAGTGTCATTTTTCGCTTTGGTTTTCCTATCCTGTATCCAGGCGCCCTTAATATTCAACTTGATTCAAAGCCATGACTCCCTTGCCACTGGGGGACCTGACAGACCTGTTACCCATTCTGCATGCACACTGATGCGGGTATCTTTAAAATTAATTTTTTCCCCCGTCATTCCAAACAGCTGCTAAGACTTATTCCACTTTTATAAAATTAAGATGGTTCGTGGCCCACTTCGGTGGTCAAATGGTGTGAGTCATCACTTTGGGAATAGAGGGAGATTGGGGTTCGAACCTCGGTCGAATGAACCGAGAGTATTTTTTCTCAAATTATTTCCCACTCTATATCACCACACAAATACGGTTACACTTCCTCTAAATTAAATAGAATATTTAGTTTTAATACCCAGAGCTTCTAGTGTGTAATCTTGTGTTTTGTTTTTTCTGTGCTGCACCTGTTTTCAGTCGATTTGGCAACTAGGTGTTCATAATTTTGGCTCGTTAAATATCTAAGTAGCGCTTCCGAACGAGCAATTAAGTCATGATAACTGTTTTACTTTGACAGGCGACGTCATTAAGCCAACTGTCAGGGCCGGGTCTGACTTGGATAATCAATGGCGCCCCTGTCTTCCTAGAAATGAAGGAAAGGAAGCTTTTATAGGGTTGGTATGACCTGGGCACGTATAAAAGTAGTATTTATTTTATTAGTACGTCCAACACCAAGCCTATTAGCAGCTTAATATATGGGGGCAGGTGTGAGGTTGATAATTGCAGAGTAAGTGCAACCACTTTAGCTGAGCCTTGAGGTATGATAGAAACCACAGTTAAAAATCACATAGAAAATTACCTTAATCCGCCAGGGTTTAAAGCGCGTAGTAAGTTTGGCTTAACCTGGTAATATCCTAGCTGATATACACGGGTAGTTTGGACCAGGTTGTTCATAGGACGTTTGGCCAATCTGGTACTATCCTAGCTGTATACACGGGTCGTTTGGACCAGGTTGTTTATAGGACGTGTGGCCAATCTGGTACTATCATAGCTGATATACACGGGTCATTTGGACCAGTTTGTTTATAGGACGTTTGACCAATCTGGTACTATCCTAGCTGATGCACACGGGTCGTTTGGACCAGGTTGTTCATAGGAAGTTTGGCCAATCTGGTACTATCCTAGCTGATATACACGGGTCGTTTGGACCAGGTTGTTTATAGGACGTTTGGCCAATCTGGTACTATCATAGCTGATATACACGGGTCGTTTGGACCAGGCTGTTCATAGGACATTTGACCAATCTGGTACTATCCTAGCTTATATACACGGGTCGTTTGGACCAGGTTGTTCATAGGACGTTTGGCCAATCTGGTACTATCATAGCTGATATACACGGGTCGTTTGGACCAGGTTGTTTATAGGACGTTTGGCCAATCTGGTACTATCATAGCTGATAAACACGGGTCGTTTGGACCAGGTTGTTTATAGGACGTTTGGCCAATCTGGTACTATCATAGCTGATATACACGGGTCGTTTGGACCAAGGCTGTTCATAGGACATTTGACCAATCTGGTACTATCCTAGCTTATATACATGGGTCGTTTGGACCAGGCTGTTAATGGGACATTAGGCCAATCTGGTACTATCCTAGCTTATACACACGTGTCGTTTGGACCAGGTTGTTCTTAGGACGTTTGGCTCAGATGTTAAAGCACCTGTTTTTCCTACCTTGTATGTTTGTTGACTTCTAACTCGCGTTTTTATGGCCAGTGTCTAGTCACCTGTAGTTACTTTATGCTAAGTTAGGTTTCTGAAACTTAAAGATAATCGTCTTATCGTTAGCTTATATTAGATTATAATAGGTGAGATACGTAAAAGTTGAAGGACTTCACTTTATGTCTATCTTACGTTAGGATAGGTCTGTATAAATGAAAGGAATAATTCTGTCCATCCTTAGTCCATACGTCATATCTCGGTTGGTCCAAAAAATCTTCCATTTACTTGCTAATACTGAGCCAAACGTCTTATATAAATTTCTCCAATCGGGTCGGTTTTTAAGGTGATGTGCCAAACTTCCTACGATCGATTTAAAATACAGTCTAACTCCTCGTAATCTGGCTATGGTCTATTACGATCCTAATGTTTTACAGTCCTTGTGGTCACCGTTGGGCATATATTTTTTTTAAATACATATTTTAGTGCTAAGTGTTCTGGCTGATAGCCCCTTGAGCTTCATTCAGACATAGATTGGTACTAACAAATATTTTGTTATAGTTAAAAAAAATTAATAAGACAATTTTCATATATTTTTACTTGATCTCACGTGATCTAGATACGTCACTTTTGATGGATAGTATCAATGCCTATTAAATAATATTAATTATATATAAAAATAATAACAAATTAGACTGCTTAAAAAAGTGTATATTTTCTAAAAGTTTATTGATATCAGAATCCTACTATATATAAGCTCATTATTTGATATGATGAAGGTAAGTCAAAAGAAAATGTAGTTGTATTGACCTGGAGATAATGTATAATATTTTAAAATGTAATAAAAAAACACGTATCTGGATCAGAGCCAAGCACGCTTGGACCCAACTCTGTCGGTTGGTTGATAGTATTCACGTTCTTCGCGTCTTTCTTCCCAGCTAGGATCAGACTGACGCCTCTGTCCGCGTTTCCACCGGTGCGTTCCTGTTAGTTTGTTGGTGACACCAAGTAAACTCTTTCTAACCTACAGGTCAATAATTATGCTCATTTCTTTTTACTTAAACTGATTATTATGATAAGTTTATTCTAAATTGAATTTTCTATTTTGCAAAATAATAAACTTTCCCTTCCAAAGAACGCCTGCCAGCTATTTGATGCAATTTACAACACATCACTGTCTGAACTATAGAATACCCAGATTTTATTAAGGGTGAGTGTAGTGTTTGTTGTCGATTACTGGCATGCAAAAGACACAAGATAGGATAAGATAAATTAGGTCTGGCTGAATATTTAGTTTTAAATTTTAATTTTAAAACACTTTGCTAACAAATGGCAAATTAAATAAAACATAATGTAAGTAAATCTTTGTATAAAGTTGTATACAATAATATTATACTATTCATTAAATTCAATTTTGTTTGTTGTTTGTGACTAAAGGTTACACTTATTTGAAGAAACATACCTTCATACTGTGGTATTTATTATGGAAGTTGCAGCTCTGAGGCGTCAGAGTCACTAAAACAATCTTCAACAACCTTTGAATTTTCTGTTGCTGATCCTATTAAAAATATACCATTTATTTGAGAAAAGATAGCTATATTAGACAATATGTACTTTGATTTCAAAACTGCGATATTTCACGTAAAACTTCACCAAAAATTATCAACTTTAAACTAAAGGTTATTTTATTTTTCAATTATAAAACTTTAAATGTAAGTTTTTTTTAATCCTATAGCAATATGTTGATACCTTTCACCTTAAATTTGGGCTTAACTATATTTTGAAATAACAAAGCACTTTTTAAATAACGCAGGACTACTGGACGTCTGCAACGCGTTTCAGCGCTCCGGTAGCCGGCCTCCTTAAACGATCTTTTCATTTTTTGTTGGCATGCATTATATTTCAAATGAGCCCTCTGGATTAGTAAGTATTGATAAAAATCTTTATAATTTTATCTATGTTCATAAAAAAATATCCGATACCTTAACTCAGTTGGTAGCGTGTCTGTTTACTGAGTTAAGGGTTTCGGGTTTGGTTCCTGGCATGGCTGAAAAATGACTCATTGGGGAAATGTGGATTTATCCTTTCACAGTGATTAATTAGTGGCTGGGAACTGTATACTGTGTTTGTTCTAGTCTTAAGTTAGACTAAAAGGCATATGAAGCTACGACAGGCCTAGCAAGCCGATAATGGAAAATATATGGCTTGAATAAAAAACTGACACAGGCCACAGGCTGGAAACTGATGGATGTAAAACTAAATTAATAGCTAATTAAACATGACCCTTTTGCATATTTCACTTTTCTGGTGTTGTTTAATACCAGAGCTCAGAATTTGATGCCCTGTCATCTTGTTATATGATCATTATAGATAATACTCGTGTGTACATACATTGTCTTCATGACCCCGGTTTTGCAGACGTTTTTTAATTGGTCATTCTTTGTCGTTTTTTGGACTTTTAGGTAGTATTTTCCTGATTTGCAACATTTTAAAGTGAATTTTATGTACTTTTGAGACTTTTCAGGCATTCATGTTGACTAAGTTTATTTTTGATGGTATAGATATTTGATAAATCCATGCATACTCACACATAGATTTTGTCGACACACAATATTTGGAATGAAATATATTGTAAGCAATGAAATTTGTATCCTCTTGACTTGTCTGGTTGTAAAGCACACATTCCTGGGGAGACACTGTAACCAGGCTGGAAAGGTTTGCATTGGGAGGGTGCAGCTAGCAATAGATCGATAGCATACATTCGGCAGAATGCAAGAGTTTATTTGTTAAAGGTCTTACACTCCTTATATATTTTTTAGTTTCCAAAGTGTGGGTTCTATTTAGTCGTGTGCATACATTAAAAGTTTTTGTGCATATATCTGTCTCATTATCTGTAAATTCGAAGTAATTCTTTAGAATTTTTAGGTAATTTTAAGTTAATTTTTTGATCAATTTTTTCTTATAAAAGTTTTAACCTGGCTTATTACGTATAAGTGATTCGCTCATTCATCGATTTACGAGAGTATTAAGTATATTGCAGCGTATTAAAGAATCTGATTAGTATGGTTTTTATTTTTTAAGTTTCACTTTGTATCACGTTGGATATTTAACGGATGGTTGAGTAGGTTTTAGTAAAGAGAGGGGATTTGGGGAACCCTACTGATAAATCACTTTAAAAAGCTCCCCAAATAGACCTGATGCTATTAATCCAGTAGCATGAGGCTGTTGACAGGACAAGATGAAGTGTGAATGATGGCATCGATATAGATCTCCTAATACGTACTCCAGCTAACAAAATACAAATAAAACAACACACATAATCCACAACGCTTCATATAGGGGGCCTGCTGCTCACTTGTGTTCACCAAACCTAATGAAAATAGCAGTTCTAAAGCTTTAAAAACATTAAAAAGATATTCAATGATCTTAGAATGTTCTGTCATTACCCTATTTAAAAAAATACTTTAATTATTTGAGGAAGGTTGAATCTATATATCTAGCAACTTACTTTGGTCTCCGAACTGCGTCACCTTTTCATGACTTTTTAAAAATAGTAAAACTTAAAATGTTAATTATTTAATCCAATATGGATATGGGGGGACCACGTTTGTAGTCTAGTGGTCAGGCTTCCTGGATACAGATACAGAGGTCCTGAGCTAGATTCCTATCTATTCCAGAATTTATCTGTGAAGCAATGGGTCTATAACGTGGTCAAACTCGGCCTCTTTAGGATAAATGAGGAGCTACTTGGATAAATAGGTAGCGGCTCTGTTCTAAAAACTGAGATTAATGACCAGAGGGTTCGTTGTGCTGACCACATGACACCCTCTTGGCGCAAATGTTAGCACTATCTTAACTAACGTTGGCGGCCGCCCGGTCGGTATATCTTGATCGCGGGATAAACCATGGAGTTGTAAGGACATGTTGTTACCTTATCTTTCATTTCAGCGTCATTCATGTTTTGAAACAGCAAATAACTTCCTCGAGTACCTCGAAGCTTCCGTACTTCTATAACGCGTCTCAGTGCTGAAATAATTAACCCCTCATTCTGTATACATATTGTGAATAGTGTATATGTTAGTTTCTAAGGAAATGTAGCAGCCTTTTCCTTGAAAAAATAAGAAATATATAAATGTGGAGAAAACTTGCGTTGGTGAGTACTAGATAAAGTGCATTACTAGTTTGCTGGTGTTCGGGAGGTGTGGGTTTGAACCACGTTTTAAACTGATGTGTAAATGCGGGTACATTTATTATAAATCATGACTTATTCATACCGTCCCCAGTATTGTAAATATGTGGATACTATCTTGGAAGGACGGTAAGATTCAATGTAATAAATGCATTTAGGGGCCATACATATATTACGTAACGCAATTTAAGACTTTTCTCGAACCCCCCGTCACCCCATACCACGCTTCGTAACGCTTTGGCAAACCCTCCTCCACCGTTAAGCTACACAACACACTCATTTTAAACTAAAATCACCTTTTCCTCATGTAATTTTCAAATAGACTGGTTATTCTTGTTTTTTTAGTAGCCTAGTTATTTTCACGTCGGATTTTATCAGTTTAAAACAAATAGGGTTTTGAATAAAGGATGCAATTTCTGGTCAAACAGTTTTATTTGCTAATTTAATTTGATAAATTCAAACAATTTTTTTATTGTTTGTTTTACAAACTAAAACTTTGTTATGTCACGCTATTCTAACCCTCCTTCTCATGTCACGCAGCGTAACGCTACGATGGACCCCTACCCCCCCTCCCAAGTGCATTTTGTAATACATATATGGAAAAAGTAATTCCTTGGTTTGAACCAATCCCGATTTGACGGGTCATAGTCAGACTATTCGCCTAACTCTGAGGGCTATTTAAGCCTAAGGAGACCGTTTCTTGTACGTTGTATTTCACTTAGATTCTAATAATAATCACTTATCTCGCACTCACTTTTGTGGAAGAAATTGATAACTTTTTAAACTAAATTAAAAATGTTAATTTATCGGAATTGATAATATACGCGTATGTCAAAAGTGACAGTTGTATATCACATGAGTTGACTTATGAATACGTGAAATTATATTTAGTAGCTTTTCAACTTTAGTATTGGGTCCTTCTTATAAAAATTAGACTGTATCAAGGTTTTGATGGGGTTACTTAAATGGTAGTTTCTAAGCAGTTTTTTCTTAAACTTTTCCCAATGGCGGATCTTCCTACCTGCTACTTGTCGAAGCTGTAAATTCTATTAATGCACTGTACATTTTTGTATAAATACTACACCAAAGATCATAAATTAAATAATATACACTGCTACTTACTCTATGGCTTTAGTAACTAGGAACACTGTGACAGAAAAATTGAGAAAAGAGAAATATCTTTGTCCACCAAAGAGCATAAGAATCAAATTTATTTTCAAAGACTTGAATTAAAAAATATATATTTGCTTGTAGCTCGAAATCGTTATTTTGTAAAAATATATTTCAAATAAAAGAGTTTTAGCTTTAATAGTACTAAAATTTTACAATGATAAGTTATTTCGTATCTCAAATAGTTGCGGAAAAATGACGAAAATTGGAAAATCTCCCTCATGTAAAGTACTCTCAAAGTCATTTTCATGAAAAAATTAGAACTGCCATCTTGTTTTTAGTGATAAACAGTGTTTAGATTTTTTTTTAAAGTAACCAAAATTTAGAGCAAATTTCGAGGAAGTCAATTTTTTCTCTTATTGCCCTTCAGTAAACTACCCTTAATTTTGGGGTTGGCTATCTAATTCCAAAAAATTCTCGGAGGGACCTTATGAATACCCCAAGTACCAAGTTTTAGCCCAATCGGTAAAGTAGTTTGACTCGAGCCTGAGGTACAGACGGACAGACAGACAGACATACAAACAAACGACATTGTGAAAACTACTTGTTTCGGTTTAGGGAGTAATGAAACGTCGACATTTATCAAAATATCAAGTTCACTTTTTTTGAAGATCACAATACTTTTTCTCCGGGCTGTCAAGAAAAAGTTAAAATGCTACAATGAACTTAAATTCTGTTTTAATAGCCATTTTAATGTTCTTAGTAAAAAATTTATAAAATCAAGTCTCGTTAAATTTTGGAGTCTTTGTGGAAACGTGGTCTAAGCCTTCAGGTTCGCAATTAAATATATCGCTGGTTTCAAACCTAGCTTTTTCACTTGTTCTGAACGTGCTAATTATATTTAAAGTAAGATGTTATTAGTATTGTTGGATTGATGTTAATTTTATTATTGTTGTTGTTGTTATTATTAACCCTAAGAGACAATGGGCCAGCATGAATTCGAGCCGATTAAAATCATCACTTCTCAAAGAATCGGTGGCTTATAAATTGGTGAAAAAATAGAGTTTTTTCTGGTTGCAGCTTGTTCCACTTTTGCCTAAAGTAACACCCCTTCTTCTACCACCCCTCCCCTTCCTCACGTCAGCCACTCTGAGTATTTTTTTTACTCTCCGCTGACTACTTGATACACTTTAATTAACCCAACACCAAGATGTTTCGCCCCTTGGAATGTGCACTTTCTAAACGAAGAGTGTTCTTTCTCTCCGGTCCTTGACAACATCACCACTGCTAACGAGTGTTGCCAACTTAAACCACTATCGCTCTTTTCCCTTTTAGGACCTGTACACACGGGGCTCCACCCCTCCCCTGTCCCTCCTCGTACTTAACCCTGTTTGTAATTAATTCGTGTTGAAAAATACCTTTGTGAGACAACTAACTATCTGTCATGTGTAACAGTTTGTCAGTCTAGCACAATGGTCCCCAAACTGGGGTCCAAGGACGGGACAATTCACAGAGAATGTTAACAGATGCTACCAAATCTAATTTGAATGTAAAATATGTGGGTTTTTTAAATATTTTATATAAGTATTTTTTAAAGTTTGTCACAGTTATTTTGACAAAAATAACGAGTTCTTGATTCGTAAGCACATTTAAATAAACTTTAAAAAATTTCCCCAGATCATTACATCTTTACATCTTTACTATGTAACTAGTGATTTGAGGGGAAATTAATACCTCACTCACAGATGTTAGTTCGCGAACGACTGAAATACAAGAACTACATAAATGAACTGCTCATTTTAGTGAACTAAATGTTCCCAACAGTGAACTGTACTGCCCAACTCTAAACTAAATATAGAAATATATCTGGAATTTCCGAATGCGAACCATGCGAATGTTGGGGAGTGCGTGCACTACTCGTTATTCCAGATGACGTAATCCACACGCACCGCACAAATCGGACTTTAAAGTCTCCCTGAATTCTTTTTGGCATTCCCTATGTCCGTTGCGTACGATGCGGATAGGAGAACGCAGTCTCATTAAAAATAATTTAAAGAATACAGAAAATCCTATGCGTGTGGTCCATCCGACACGGGCTAGTAGACTTTCACCTTAACGCGGTACTTCGATAGCAAGGGTGTTTCTTTATGTTTTTGTGTGCTATTTGAGGTGTTTTCACTGCAACTAGTATTGAGAGATAGCGGTGGTGGTTTTAGAGGGAGTAGCGGGTTTCGCAGCGGCTTCAATAGAGGTGGTGTTGGTGGGGGTCGCTGTGGGGGTGGAGGTGGTGTTGGTGGTGGGGTGGTGGTAGTGGCAGTGGGGGTGGTTGTGGTAGTAACGATGGTGGTGGGGGTGATGGTGGTGCAGATGGTGATAGTGGTGAGAGTTGTGGGGGATATTTGGGTGGTGTAGTGTGAGGGTCAAGACAAAGGTTAACGACTTGTTCTAAGCAGCAGAGACTG